>JANIIA010000191.1:14374475-14392017 GCA_027478495.1 Erythroxylum alaternifolium | reverse complement strand
GGGATTGTTTTTGCATTAGTTTGGTCTGTTTGTTTTGTGTGTCTGTTTTTATTGTCGGTGTTTGTTGATTTGAGTCTTCTTGTTTTGTGTTATTTGTTTTGATCTTATCTTAGCCAGGGGTCTCTAAGGAAACAATCTCTGTATCTCTATCGGAGATGCGGGCATGATTGCGTACATCTTACCCTCCCCATATCCTGCTTAGGCGAGAATTTGGGTATGATTGGTTTGGTTTAGTTTTAGTTATAATCATCAGGTCGATATACATATGATTTTTTTCTTTAATTCCTCCGAAGTTCTTAGTTATGCTTCTTGTCATCTTAAACAACGTCAACGTCTAGTAAGACATGCTATGGCTCTGCCCAATAAATTAATGTACCAATTTTATTCTCCATTCTGACTATTGCGTATATCTTAACTGATGTTTTAAAGCAGTTTTAAAGCAGGCCCTCACAACATTATTTTCAAATATAAATTGTATTCATATAAACACTACTCTATTCCCTTTTTATTTCTATTTATATAGCTCCAAGTTTTAGATTTTTGATTTACCATGTACTGAACTAGCCTTTGATAAAAATAATAGGTATTGCATGTTTTCGGAATAGTTGAAGTTAAAATTAAATAATAAAGATTGACATTTGTAATTGCACATTTTTTTGCTTGTAGCATAAGTTATAATTGCAAAATTTCTTTTTTTTTAGCCTACGAGGTGTCCTGGGAAGATCTCAACTATGGAAAGATGTCTTTAAGTCATCCACATTCAGACTAATCTCTGCTCGCGTCGGGTCAGCCTGTAAGAGGTAAAGTGTTGGTCAAATAGATCTTTCCATTCTTAAGACTCGAACTCGAGACCTCTGGTTAAGGGATGAGAGTGCTGTATGGGACAATTTACTAGCATTAACTAACGCAGGAAGTATTTATCGTGGGAGAGTTCTTAATTCTTATGATGTGTTTGGAGACAAATAAGGTGGTTATTATTGTTTATTACTACACAATCAAGTATAATTATAACTCAAACCAAGAAAGAATTTCAGCTTGTTCATAGTTGCAATTGAACTTCTATTCCAAGGGAGATCTTGAGTTTCTCATAACCAGTTCTCAAAATCAGTTAACAAATCTCTCAGAAATCTCCAAGTTCGAAATTAACTGCTACGTGGAAACGTGTATATCTTCTGAGAGTTTCCTAGAATCTTGTAGCTATAGCATTTGGCTGAAGAATTCGAATATTCATACAACTTTTTCTCAATAAATTTGATTATATCATAGGTTCTAAGCGCTGTACTAATTTCATTTACTGATATATATTGAAGAGTTAGATCAACAGTTGAATCACCAATACGACCGAGTATTTCATTGAATGGTCACCTTCTTCTACCATACAAACGCACCAAAAAGTTACTCTATTTTCAGAGCGAACATTGTAAATTATTGCTCTAGAAAAGCAACAAATGACTCTGAAACGCACTTCACATACATGGAATTAAACACTGCCTGTTAGTGGTAATGAGTTTTATTCGATACAAACATTGCGTTGAACGTAGCAAGGGCCTAGTGTGCTAGGAGTGCTTGTGCTTGCTTTTCGTAACGAAAACGATACGGCTTAGAGTCATCAGCAGACCAAACGAAGATACCGTGCAGTAGCTTCTGACGTTTAAGTTGATCGCAGGCAGTGAAAAAGCCATTTTCTGGAGACAATCCTCCCTTTCCGTAGCTGATAAAGCTCACCAAGACTTTACCGCCACTATATATGGATGTTTGGGTCTTGAAGTATTTCTTGAACTGAGTAATAGTAGTTCCTTTACCATAGGCATAAAATTGGAAGTTGACATAGTCTATGATGTGCCCATAACTCCTCCACAACGCTGTGTAATGACTTTGAACTTGGTTATCCTCATAAGGTGCTATAGAAGCAAATGAGATTACCTTGTTTCTCTTTAGGGTTGCTGTCAGCCGTCCTATGCACTCAGCGAAGGTATTGGGATCGGCCTGAAAGTGCTCGTAATCAATGTCAATGCCGTCCAAGTTGTATCTTTTGATTATTTTTGACAGGGAAGAAACAGCATTAGAAACCCAAGAATCAACTGTGGAAGGTCTGAAATATGCGTACTTATTCTTTGTCACGGTATCTCCACCAAGGCTTAAGGCTACTTTAACATTGGAAAGGTGGGTTTTGATGGAAGAAACTTGTGAGGGGCTGAGGTTCTTGGAGTCCCAAAAGACGTTGAATTTTCCGTTGGTGGGAGATGGAGATTTTGTGGTGTCATAGTCTACTGCAAAGGAGAGAATGAAATGGAATTGAACATTTGGGTTAATGGGAACATCACTGAAGCTTACATTTTTGAACTCGGCTCCTATATGTATTCTCTAAAAATATTGGATTTCGTATGTGCTGTTTGAACTGACGTGTTCAAGGAGGAAAGAGCTTGAATTAGAACAACGGTGATCGGAGACCTCGACTGCTTTATCATCTTTGAGTGCGTATCCTGATGGAGTAGGTTTTTGAGTGTCAGTATGTGACAATATAATATAGCTGTTGCTAGACCTAATAAACACTTTATAAATTAGGATTTTGATTCCACGGACAAGACAACAGCGAGCCTTCAATTTGATGTGATAGCCTAGTGTAATTACAAATAATAACAATAACGTCATCTTAATTAGATTCTTAAAGTTTGGAAAGATATAAAAATATAAAACTTTATCCTTAATTAATAAAAATATTTTTAATAGATTCAACAAAACTAGTTATAAAAATAAAAGTTAATAAATAAATAACTAATTACGTAAAAATAAAATTTAAAACTTTAAAAATAAAATTAAAATATAAAAATAAAAGAATAAAAATAAATAAAAACAATAAAAGTAAAGATTAAAAAGTAAGAAAACTATAAAATTATCATAAAATAAAAATAAAAACAAATAGAAAGGATAAGAGTAAAAATAATAAAAATAAAATAAAAGCTAATAAATATGTAAAAATAAATATATAAATAAAAAATAAAAAAATAATAAAGATAAAAAAGTTTAAGTTAAGTTAAATAACTTTAACAAAATACTACTAATAAAATGTTTAGAATAAATATAAAATTTAAAATTTAAAAGATATTAAAAATTAATTAAAAAGCAGAAGACCACCCTGTACGAGATACTTAATTCATGTACTGTAAAAATGTGGATTGAAACTTTTTATGTTGAAATTTCTTCTTAAAAACTTAATTTAGTGTTGATATTACATTCATTGACGTGGTTAAGTTGGGTTTAGATGCTACATGGCATACTATGCCAAGGTCAAATAGTCTGTGCATGAAATCAAAATGTGTTGGTATAGTCCCAGGACAAAAAACCTACGTATCCCAACTTTTCTTTACCATATAAGCCAACTTAAGAAATTGCTTTCATGGGAGGATAGCTTGGGACAGCTGGTGTTCTTAGGCTAGTCTATGTCATGTTACTACCTCTGTGAGTTGCCGCCGGCAGTTTTGTTTATTAATAAGCTGGAATGCCGATGCATAGAGCATGGAATCTTCAAGGCCAAGCTGCATTGTAAGCACGCACGGTACACTGGAGGCCTGAAAAAGAATGGTTTTATATTTCTATTAGCATTTTAGCTCATTATTAGCTGTTATATTAGTTTCCTTTTGACAACTAACAAAGTAAATTTTGTTTTTCAGTCGTATATTATGCTAATTTACAATACAAACCTATTTTCTTAATATATGTAGCCCATCGTCTGATGTTGTTCTGAAAAATTCACCATGATAATTTGTTCTTCTGTTCGACACTTCACAAAGTAAATTTTTGCTTGGATATGAGAATGCTTAACAAGTGCTACACTCATCTCGTCACTTACTCTCAACTTGTATGCACCGCATAATTTTGCATCTCTGATTATTCTTTTTACCCATTTTGTTGTTACAACAAAGTTCAGCATTTGTCTGTATATGTGAACTTCAAGTAATTCTATAAAATATTATTAGCTATAGCACAAGAGTATTTATTTCAGTTGTCTAATAAGACAAAATATGACCAACACTGACTCAAATAAGTTAAGCTTACTGCTTGGATAATAAGCTAAATACATAATTACATGGTTAATTATTGGTAATCAATTTTATTAAATAAAATTTTATTTTATTACAATAATTTTTCTACTGCATATAATAAGATTGACCGTAAATGATCACTAATAATTCATTACAAAATATTTTCTATAAATTAGCTTGTGTCTGGAAATAAAATTTTATTTTATTAAAATAATTTTTCTACTGCATATAATAAGATTGACCGTAAATGATCACTAATAATTCATTACAAAACATTTTCTATAAATTAGCTTGTGTCTGGAACTATTGTCCTTAGAGTCATTTGCAACTCAGGCCATGAAGTTTCTGTAGATTCTAACCATGTGTTTGTGGTAGTCCGATCCGTCCACATCGCTCTCGGTGGAAAGCTTGCCAATACATATTGATGTAACAAAGAAGGATAAACAAACACAATTCTAATATAAGAATAATAAAACAAAATTTTTTAAAGAAAAATAAATTTTATTGGTAAAGAGCTCTCTTAATCTCTTTAGAGTTGTTTAAATAGATTTACATAAACACTAATTCATTTTAAGAATGATTCTAAACAAAATAGGAAACTCTAATTCATCTTAGAAAGACTTCTAAAAGAAATAAAAAAAACTATAATTTATCTTAGAAAGAATTAAAAAAACTAAGAAACTCTAATTTATCTTAGGAAGATTTTTAGACAAAATAAGAAAGGAATCAAAGAGATTGAGTAAAAATTGAAGTAAGAAACAAATAAAATCAAATTGAAAATTATTCAAAAATCTTGCAAAGAAGAATGTTAAATAAGGCGTGATCACGTGCTATTCAATATTTCATTTTGTCTACTTCATTTTGTCTACTTAGAAAGAAATGCAGAGAAAGATGTTGGATAAGGTGTGAGCACATGCTATTCAATATACCATTTTGCTCACTTAGAAAGAAATCCTGAGAAGGATGTTGGATAAAACGAGATCACTTACTATTGAATATCTTATTCTATTTAAGACTTCTAGCCGTTCGATTCTTGCTGAAGAAAACCATAACTTCATTTCAACATTAAACACTTGAGCTATTCTACGGGACTAACCTAAATCCCAACTTTTGGGTTTGTCACAATATATGCATCTTACCAAATTACCCGAAGTCCTATTTGCTACCTCCATTTAACCATCATTTTGTGGGTCTATATTGCTAATATACTTAAGAGAAGAATCAAATAACCCTTGAAAGGCCCTCCAAGGTGTCACGATCAGAAGTAATAGATTTAAGAACACCATCGAGTCACGTCACTTCTCTAATGAACAACTTGGCAACCGTTGTAGCATTTGTCGTCTTCTTAAAAGGGATAAAATTTACTATTTTAGAAAATCTATTTACAGCCGCAAAGATATAATTTATACCTCTTTGTGTTCTTAGAAGTCCCAACATGAAATCCATAGACAACTCCTCCCAAACAACACTAGAATTGGCAATGGTATGTACAAACCAAAATTTGAAGCCTATTTTATATAAGCTTGACAAACTTGGTACCTCTCAACAATAGTAACAATTTATCTCCTTGTTTTCAGCCAATAATTTCTCTTTCTCACCTCTTCAGGAGTCTTATCTCTACCAAAATGACCAATATTTAATCCTTCTTTATACAATTCTCCAGTCACCTCCCTGAGTGAAGTTCTTAGAAGACAAAGTTAATTTCCTTTCAACAAAACCTATTATGTATAAGAAAATCGTCATGAGACTTTTTTACCAAGCACACATCTCATATCTCTCTAAATCCATCACTCCTATACAACTCCTTCAAATACTCAAAGCCCTTAAGATCCATACTCATAATTTTCACTATAGCCACCCTCCTACTTAATGCATTAATAATCACATTATTCTTCCCTCCCTTATGCGTTAATGTATATAGGAACTTATCAACAAAAATGGACCATCTAGCATATATCTTCATTCTTAATTGCTTTTGACTTTCCAAATACTTCAAAGCTTAATGATCAGTATCTAAAGTAAACTCTTTCCTAATTAAATCATGTTCCCATGTCTTCAAGGCTCTCACCTTCTCCTCATCTACTCTGACTCTATCTTTCCCTATAATAAAACCAAGGAATAACAAATTTTTAGATATGAAAATGTACTTCTCTAAATTAGCATACAATTTGCCTTTCCTCTAAACACTAAATTGACCGTGCAAGTGATTTAAGTGCTCCTCTTTTGACTTATTAGAGATAAGTATATCATTAAAGTACATAACTAAAATCTGACCTAAAAAAAGGTTTAAGCACTTGATTCATCATCCTCACAAAAGGTTTAAGAGCATTGATTAACCCCATAAACATCATTAACCATTCAAACAACCTATCTATAGTCTTAAGTGCAATTTTCCACTCTTCCCTAAGCTTAATTCGAATTTGATAGTAACCACTCCTAAGATAAATCTTGAAAAAGATCACCGCCGCACTTAATTAATCCAACATATCACCTAACCTTAGGATAGGAAATTTATACCTAATAGTAATCTTGTTAATGGTTCGATTATCTACATACATCCTCTAACTACCTTCTTTCTTAGGAGTAAGTAAAGGAGAAACTGTACTTGAGCTCATACTCTATCTAATATGCCCCTTCATAATCAACTCTTCTACTTTCTCCCTCAAGATCTCATTCTCTTTTGGACTTATATGATAATGAGGTAAGTCAGGTAAACTAGCCCCATGAACAAAACCATATGGTTCAGATATCAAGGTAATCCATTAGGTAGCTTACTGAGTATTACATTCCCAAATTCTTTTAAAAGTGGCTGCACATTTAAAAGAATCTTAACTTTTCTCTTTTCACTCTCTCTTCCCATTTTGCTATCAACATTATACCTCCCTCATTCCTTTCACCTCACTCACAAAACTTTTTCTATTATTTTCTAATTCTAACAATAGATTCTTTGTCTCATTAGGTTTCACTAATCTCTTTTCACTTGTGGTTATTAACTTATACTTCACACCATTATTCAAAAATAGATAAATCTTCTCCCTACATGAGTGATATGCATCCATATTATATTTTTATGGTCTACGCAACAAAAATTTGACCTACATCTATATCAACAACGTCATAGTAATGTTTATCCAAGTATTTACTAACAAATAATAGCACTTTACACATTTCCATGACATGGATATCACCAATGGTTGTAATCCAAATGATGGTATAGGCTTCAAGTTAAGGCTCGATTAACAATTTTAACTTCTTGACCACCGATTTTCTGATAATATTCCCTTGGTTGCCACTATCAATGATTAACTCATAATGATTTCCTTTTAATATGCCTTTAGTGTGAAATAATTGGCGTCATTGCCAATTTTTAAATTTCTTTTAAAAAATCATCAATCTCCTAATAATTCCAAAAAAAGCCATCGTCTCCTCTTTCAGGATATTCACAAACTACCCTATCTAGTCTACAACGATCTCCTCTTGGGATGGTTTCCTTATCATTATTGAAATCATTAGTTCTTATACAAGGTGCTGAAATTTAAGGTTATGATGGGGTAACTTCCTTATCAACTATTTCCCTAAATCTTATGTTATTGTCGTCTCATATTAATGTCTGCAGTTGTCTAATGATTGCATTTAACTACTGCTCAATATTATGAATAAATGTCATGTTCCTTTATTCTTTTCCAAACATTGGGTAATCCTTCAACGTTGTCATTAGGATTATTTACCATAGTAAAAAAGAACAAGCTTTGTGAGATTCAAAGCTCTGATACTAGCCGACACAAATTTTTGGATTTAAAGCTCTAATCCAAGAATAATAAAATAAAATTCTCCAAGAGAAAATAAAATTTTACTAATAGAGAGAGTTATGTTAATCTCTCTTAAATGTTGTTTAAATGGGTTTACATAAACCTAATTCATCTTAGGAAAAATTCTAAACAAAATAGGAATCTCTAATTCATCATATGAAGACTGCCAAAAAAAAATAGAAAACTCTAATTTATCTTATGAAGACTTCTAGAAAAAATAGGAAAGCAATCAAAGGGATTAATCAAAGTTTAAAATAAGAAACAAACAAAATAAAATATGAAATTATTCAAAAATCTCGTAGAGAAGGATGTTGAATAAGGCATGATGACGTGCTAGTAAATATTTCATTATGTCCACTTAGAAAGAAATCCAAAGAAAGATGTTGGATAGGTGTGATCATGCGCTATTCAATTATGCCCACTTAGAAAGAATCCCAAAGAAGGATGTTGGATAAGGTGAGATCATATGCTAATGAATATCGTATTTTGTCCAAGAATTCAAATGCCTCATCAAATATCTTACCTCCTTGGTACCTAGAGCATCAAGTGTTAAAGAAACTTATGGAACTGTGATAATGGTTCTTCAATCATATGCCCAAAACTGGTAGTTCACATAGTCTACAAAACTCTAAAACCTCCTCTATAAAGTTAAGCTATGTTTTAAACTCCATTGTCATCATATAGAGCCGTGGAAGCAAGGTAGATCACCTTGTTAATCTTCAATTATTATATTAAGTCTATAACAAGTAAATGTTTTAGGGTCGGCTTTAAAGTGTTGACAATCAACATCAATATATCTAAATGATACCTTTTAAGGGCTTGTGTGAGGGAAGTGAGGACATTGACTCCCCAAAAAGGAATTGAGGTAGGATAAGGAAAAACATATCTATTTGCTACTATGTCCCGTCCCAAACTCCCTCCCAAACTCAAGGCTACTTTTACAATTTGTGTAAGAAGGGGTAAGGTTGTCAAATTTTCAGAATAAGTGATGGCGTGTCAAACCAGCAAAAATAAATTCCTACTCTAGAACACTTAAGCGAGTAAAGTGGTGAATAGGATCGAATCATAGAGACCATTCAGTATTTGTTTATTTATGAGAAATCAATAAAAAAAATAAAAAAAAAGAATTGCTTTGGGGATGATTAATTTTAGAACACGAAATCACGCAGAAAGAAATTAAAAATAAAGATTGAAAACAATAAAAAGAAAAGCCTATCCAAGGTACTCTTCTGTTTGATACTGTAATTCGATCATAGACTCAAAAATATAAATTCCGTTCATTCTTATGGACAAAGTTATAGCAGACAGTGAACAACACATATCAAGCAATCCATTCGTAATTATTTGATAACCCTAAGTAAAGCTCCGTAGATTATTACCCTAATTAATTAGACTATTCCCGAGTAAAGCTCCGCAAAATATAATGTATGGCAGCAGTAGGCTCTAATGGACCTTTGTCTTAGTCAACAGAATCAGAAAAGAAGCAATCTATTTAGATTAAATTATTTAATCTCATTAATTTCTTAATTAAAATTAATTCTCCACTTTGATAGACAACAATCACAGATTAACTAATCTATTCGGTAATTTATTACCAAGTCAATCAATTAATAGGCCTTATTAATCAACAAACCTGAAAATAATAAATCGATTAAAGCGCAGAGATTAAACAAACATAAAAGATAAACGAAAACAATTAAATCAAAGTAGTCTCATGAACTACATATATCAAACGTTAGATACCTTGACTAGATTAAAAGGTTAGCCACGCAAAGCAATATTAAAATACAATGTTGTTGGAGAAGTGTCGTTGTCTTCTTTCCATCCACAAAAAGCTACTGCCGCTGTCCTATTCTAATTCTAACTGTGAAAAATCCTCTTTCCAAAAGCTGCTGCTGTCGTCACCTCTCTAGAGCTGATTGTGAATAATCGTCCTCTCTAAAAGAGTTAATGCCATCGTTTTCTAAAGTCAGTCCTCTAATTGTCTAGGTTTTTCTCTTTTTAATAAACAAAGTGGGACCCAATAAAAGATGAAAATAAAGCTCCAATGGGCTATAAAATAACTTGACTTCGTCTAGCAAAAGGGTTGTGTCATTCAGGCCCAAATCCTAAGGTGATTAACTCAAGATTTGTAGGTAGCAATCTGCTAGCGTCGCGTCACCTTCAACATGGTCATGTTGAAATCCTGTCAAGTTCCAGATTAGCCAAATTCACTCCAATTCACATTACTTTGGTATTTCATCACCTAGAACATACAAAGACATGAATTACCATAGAAACACAAACAGAACATCACTTAAGCCTATCAAAAAAACATAAAACATACACAATTAATATGCACAAAATGCAAGTTATCAAATATAATCAGATCTATCGAGAACTTCTGACCATCAATCATTACGCGAAAAGTGAGTTTCTAGCTGGAATGGAAACTATTATTCCATTGTCTAACCATTGAGGTTCCACATCCAATTTTGCAGAAAAATTTAGTGATATAAAAGAGTGTGTAGCACCGGGATCTACTAAGGCATAAGCATCGTGCTCAAAAATAGAAATCATACCTGTGACTATATCTGATGTGGCATCTACCTCTTAATGAGTAACTGCAAAGACTCGAGTTTGTGTGTAGGGTTTACCTACTTATCCTATGGGGGTTGCTCGCCTACCTCCTGAACCTCTACTGGATGCAGGAAAACTCAACCCTCTGGCTTGAGAACCTTGACCACCCTGTCTAAAAACCCCTCTAACTTACGAAGTTCTGAAGATCTCACCACTAATCTCTTTGCAGTAATCAATTAAGGACAATCTCTCCTAAAGTGGTCCTCTTATCCATAGTGGAAGCAACTCATTATATTCATTCAACACTTGCCCAAATGTCTCTTTCCATAAGTACTACACTCTGGCACTAGTGTTCTGGGGTCACGAAAATCTCTGGGTTTATGAGGTGACCCAAAGAATCCTTGACTGCTTGATCCACCTTTGCTGATCATCTGGCCATCGATCCATCTTGACTTACTTCTTCTCACTGAACCCTGAGATAAGCTATTTGGTGCATTGCATTTCTGTTCTGATCTCACAGTCTGGGTAATTGCTATTATACTTCTTTCCACCTTCATTGTAGCTTTTGCTAACTCAACATAGTGTGTCTATGAGGCCAGAGACAAATGGATCCTCAACCTGCAGTTGAAACCTATAACAAACCTGTTACACTTCTGCTCTTCAATGTCAGCAATAAATAAAACATATTTGATAAGCTATGAAAATTTCTTCTCATATTCTGTCACTGACATCAGACTCTGCTCTAGATGGAGGAATTCCTCTACTCGAGCATCCTTGTAACTCTAGGGGAAAAAACTATCAGAAAAATCTCTCTAAAAATTAGACCAAGACACCCTATTTGGATGACGACTCTCAATAGCTTCCCATTAATCCTTTGCCTTGCCCTCGAGGAGGAAGGTGGAAAGTACCACTCTCTAGTCATTTGTACATCCCAGAACTCAATATATCTTTGTAATCTGGTCTGACTATACTAGTGCACTCTTTGGATCTTGACTCTCATCAAAAGGCTTCATGCCTAATTTACACACCCGTTTATGGAACATCCAGAAGTTTCTCCACTTTCCTGTGATTGCCGCATCACTGCGATGAATATCTGAGCCATCTGCTTTATGAAAAATTTTCCCCCAGTTGATTTTGCTAGCCCTAATTATTGATAATGGGGTTGATTCACGGAGGCACTCACTGAGTCTGACAAGTGTTCCTCTTCCCTTCCTAGTGGTGCCTCAAGTGTAGGAGGCATTGGTGCGGCCCTACGAGGATGTCCATGGCCTAGTCTGTGCATTGTGCTATGCATTTGGCAATTTGCAAATGTATAAGACTTTCATGTCCTGAACTATACGCATGAAAATCACAACATTTTACCATTCACCTCACTTTAAAAACAACTTAAAAAACATCTTACAAATGCATCAACCAAAAAAGGGTAACTTGTCTCTGATACCAACATTAACAGGACCTTTTCTTGATGACTAAGTGGCCTGCCAGACACTCACAAAAAACCTACAGTCGATATCAGTCCAACTTGAAAGTTCCCCTGGAGCTAAGCCTTTTCCCTTTTCTTTAAAATATTATAAAATCAATATAAAGAAAAGGAAAAGGAATAGTAGTGGAAGTTTATAAAAGTAAACTTCATTAAAAATTTTGATAGTATAACAACTGTTATTTAATAAAACAAAAGATTTTAGGTTCCTTAAAAGCAATTAAAAACACTTCTATCCACTTAACCAAAGCACCACTGCTACTTCTGGAATTCAAGTCCATTCAGAAACAATATGAAAGAGTCAAAACATTCATGCATTTAGTTAAAGAAAAGAACATTTATAAATAACCATAGTTTCACAAAACCAAGATCAGGACATATTTACAAAGATGCTAAACTATTCGTAGTAAAACATTTACAATCTATCATTACATAAAAGATGTTTAAAATATGTTCATAATTATGCAATACATGTAAAACAAATGCACATGCAAAATTACCTACACGGCCTCACATGACGAAGGTAGATACTCAAATGGTGGAGTCCTGGCTATTAAAATCCCAGAGCGTGCACCTAGGAAGTTAAAATTAAAAAAAAAGAACAAAAAAAGGGTGAGCTAAACGAGCTTAGTGAGTGTTATGGTTTCCATTCAAACATTTATACAAACATTAAACTCCATAAAGCACAAAGATAATTTCCTTTTCTTTTCAAGCAATAACCAATGTTCTGACATAAAATATTCATATATTCAATGCACATGAAAAATTCAATCAGATTCCTCTTTTCTTGTAAGGAAAACAGAGATGGCAATTGATAGTTTCATGAACTTTCTCTTTTAAAATTTTCTTTGCCATTCAGTACCGTTAGGTGTAAGGCCACAGAGTTGGCTCTGCATCGCTTACCTATGCCTGGCTAACCTCTAGTAATGGAGCTAGTTTTGCATCGCTTACCCATACTAGGTTAACCACTATATACCAATTGTTATAGAGTTGGTCCTTTGTCGCTTACCTATAATGGTACTGACGTTACGTATAAATCAGTAGTTATGGAACTAGTTCTGCATCACTTACCTATAACAGTGTTACCATAATGTACACTCCATATGTGTAGAGGACGACTCACAAGAGATACTAATAAATGTGACACCACCCACCATTAGTGACAGACACTCCTCCCGGACTCTGCCATGCACGTTAGGACGTACTCTAATCAGTTTAATCATATGTATAAGGAGACCTAACAACATACCACAGGCTAAACAACACTTAATACAAAGGTGCACCACATGTTTATACCAATTCAGTTCATGTTAAAATTCAATTATTGTGCCAATTTATTGCATAACCAATTTCAATTCAATTCCATCTCAAAGCATATATATATATATATATATATATATATATATATCTCATAAAAATTAGCTTTCAAATTTAAGTAGCAACACCAATGAACTTATTCATAAACATACATTTCATATTAAAATAGAAACCATTTTTCTTTCATAAAATTAGTTAAAGATACACTCATGTCATCAATTATTTTATAAAGAATTTAGCCATATAAAATAAATAAAATACAATAATAGTTTTGCACACTTATCGCTAAGCACACTCACACATTTGGTGACTCCTTCACCTACATAAAACGCATTTTGCTTAGCCATTTATGTTCCAAATTAGGAACAAAGACATTAAAACTATATATTTGGTTTAACTAAATTCGAGATTTGTATTTTATCGTGTAACACGTATGCTAATCATATTTCTGCTTACTTCCGTAAGCTATCCTATTGGTCACCGTTTCCAAATCTAATTTCAAAAGTCACTTAAGTACCATATTTTATCCATTCTAACTTACCAATTCCTTCAAAACACAATCTCACATAATTTAATTCACCATATCAAAGTCTTGCATGATGAGTCACGGTTATGACCCATATCTAGAATCCATACCTCCACTTGTTCCTTAAGTTTCATATATAAACATTGAAATTAGGTTTTGACGTCTTCTAGACATTTATTCCCCTATGTATCTAGTTTCTACATCATTAAAAATAATTCCATTTTAACTTCTAGGTCATGAAAAATGTATCAAATATCACAAGCTATTTCAACACAGGGGCAGTATCATGTTACCAATTTCAATCTCAAATTTCAATATCATTCATCCCGAATTAGGTCTACGTTGCTTCTATATAGTTTTAGTACTACGTCTTAGGTTTCGTATCCAATTAGAATCACACAATTTGGAGGTCTTTAGGCCACATTATGGCTAAAACATTAGGACTGGGTTAAGTTAACCTAAGACAGAATCCCACTACTTTCCTCTCTTGTCATATTCAACTTATTCTATACAAAGAAACATCAAAGTAATACCAAGACAACATTTCACTTAATTTTGAGGTCTTTAGGCCACGTTATGGTTAAAACATTGGGACTGGGTTAAGTTAACCTAAGATAAAATCCCACTACTTTCCTCTCTTGTCATATTCAACTAATTCTATACAAAGAAACATCAAAGTAATACCAAGACAATGTTGATCTTAAACACATCCATCTCACTCAAGAAAACCTATAAAAGTTAGAAATTTACGCTAGGAAACTTACCATTTTTTCCTCCTAATCTCTTAGGAAATTGGTGAACACTAATCCTAGGTCAAGATTTCTTCAATTTCTACTCCAAATCCACCAGAAATTGCACCTCTCTTCTCCTTGGACGAATTCTCCCTCTTTCTCTTTTCTTTTCTCTCTTTCTTTTTGGTTCTCACGAATCCTCCTTTCAAATGAACTAAAATTTGTCTTCTTTTGCCTATTTATACTACTTTAATAGTTTACGCATGTCATTTTCATATTAACATCTTAAATGACTCATCATAACCTAATTTAATGTTTCTTAAACCATATAGAGTCTTTTAATTGGTCAATAAATGTTATTCATTTAAAATTTATCAATTAACTCCATTAATGTAAAAAGACCAATTTGCCCTTTCGTGGATTACTACACTTATAAACCAGATTAAATCTTAAAAATGTTTAACAGCTATCTCAGCACCAAATTGACCATGGGATACTTTAATTAGGTTCAATACTTAGAAATTAGATGCCTCTAAAATTTTAAATGGGTTTAAAATCATTAATACCCATTATTTTCCAAAAAGGGTATTTTGTCGTAAAGTTATAAAATTCCTGACGTTCATCCAATTGGAATTGTTTTCTATCCTTTTCAATGTAATTTGACTCTAATACCTATTCTAGGAATTTTCACATTTTTTCGGGGTTGTGTCCTTAAAATCCCTATTCAAGTGAAAATAATGTTTACCCGGGTTCACTATTCATCTGGAAATACTAATAACCCAGGATAAAATATATAAACCGATAGAAAGGAAAGTTTAGGGTTTTACAAATCTACATTTTTACATCTTCTGTTCCAATTCCTACCAAGCCTTCTGTTGTTCATTTATATTCTCAATGGCAAGATCCTCCTAATTCATGTTTTGGACCAGTACCTAATTCAGATCAAGTTTCTACTAATGATTCTCCTATTGCTCTTCACAAAGCATTAATATACTTAACCTATTTCCTCTGTTGTATGTTATGATTATTTTTTCTTTTATTTTTGTCCTTTTATTGCATCACTTGATTCCATCTCCCTTGCTAAGACTATTTATGAAGCTTTAACTTATTCTAGCTAGTGTATTGATATGGTAGAGGAAATGAATGCTTTATATAAAAATGGTATTTGGAACTTGGTACAATTACATTTAGGAAAGAAGGCTATTGGATGTAAATGTTTTTTTATAGCCAAAGTAAATTCCAATGGATCATTTGCTCATTTGAAAGCTAACATTATTACTAAAGGTTATGTAAAGATATGTGGGGTTGACTAATCTGGTACTTTTTCTCTTGTTGCTAAGCTTGCATCAGTCAAACTATTTATCTCTATAACAGCTACTCAGAATTTTCCTCTACATCAATTAGAAATAAAAAATAGTTTTTTACGTGATGATCTCCAACAAGAAGTCTACATAAAGCAACCTCTAGGGTTTATTGCATAGGGGGAGAATGGAAAAGTTTATTGGCTTATGAAATCTTTGTATAGTTTGGAAAACATTCCTCAAGCTTGGTTTTGAAAATTCAATAAGGTAATTGAAACATTTGTATTGAAAAAATTAAGTTTGATTTCTATGTATTTTACAGACAATCTAGAGTTGGCATCCTTCTGTTAATATTATATATGGATGGCATTTTTATTACTAAAAATGACACTATATGGATCCTATCCCTTACAATTCTTTTTCAGTTTCAAATAAAAGATTTGGGATAATTAAAATATTTCTTGGGAGTTGAGGTAATCAAAAATAAAATAGGATTATTCCTCTCCCAAAGCAAATATTTACTTGACTTACTAACTAGGACAGGAAAATCGGGAGGTAAACCATGTAGTACTCCAATGATTCCTAATTTTTAACTTACATAAGATGGCAAATCATTTGAAGATCTTGCAAAATCTAAGAGTTTAGTTGGAAATTTAAAATACCTTATAGTAACACCTCTATATATTACATACCCAGTTAGTCCAGTAAGCAAATTTATTTCTTCTCCAACAATTAACCATTAGAAAACATTAGAATAAATTCTTTGTTATTTAAAAGAACCCTTACATATGATATTGTCTATGAAAATAATGGACATACTCACATTAAATGCTATTCAAATGTAGATTGGGTAGGGTCCCAAGTTGATACGAGATCCACTTCAAGCTATTATGTTTGTTAGAGGAAATCTAGTTTCGTGGAAGAGTAAGAAACAAAATGTTCTCACGATCAAGTAATGAGTCATAATATCAAGCTATGACACATTTTGTTTATGATATATGGATCTTTTAGTTATTGATTCAAGTATGTCTTAAGCTTTCAGTACTAGTAAAATTGTAGTGTGATAACCAAGCTTCCCTCTAAATTACATCTAATCCCATATTTCATGAAAGAATTAAGCACATAGAAATTGATTGTTACTTTGTTCAAGAAAAAACAACAGCAAGGTTTAATTTCCACATAATATGTGAAAAATAAAGAAAAACTAGGAGATATCTTCGTAAAAGCCTTAAATGGGATTTGGGTTGATTATATTTATAACAAGATAGGCATAATTAAGATCAATGCATCAACATAATAGGGAGTGCTATAGAATATTTATATATTAGGTAAGTTGAAATTTAGGATTGACTTTACAGAATAGGAAGCTATATCTTAAGGATTATATATATATATAATGTTACTTGTATTAATGATATATACAAAGTAAAACATTTATTTTTTTACAAGAAGAAATTAATTAATTATTAATTGTTTATATCAAAAGCAGAGCTTGTACACATTGAGGATGATAGAAAGTACACAAACATAAGGAAGTTTGAAAACTTATATATTTATGTAGTAGATAAGAAAATTAGTTAATAAGAAGTAGTATAAGAATCTTTAAGTTATTGCAAATTTATCAAAATTTAAAAGAAATAGTGTAGAATACATAAAATTAGAAATCTAATTGAAAAATTATATGTAAAGTGTGTGTGTGTGTGTGTGTGTGTGTATATATATATATATATATATATATATATATACACACACACACACTCACTTCACATAAAAATT
>JANIIA010000191.1:14342068-14357165 GCA_027478495.1 Erythroxylum alaternifolium | reverse complement strand
AAATCAACAAGTAAATAAATTTTCAGTCATGGATTCTAGCAAAATTCAATATTAAAACATCAACAAATATGTCAAATCCCTAATAGAAATTAAAGTTTTAGCCACAAATAATAATGCCAAGCAATCCACAAGCATAAACCCTATATAAACTCATGAAGGAATCCAATAAAAATTAGGAGTACAACTCCAAACTACAGTAGAAAAATTTGAGCTCTCCCCTCTCCTTACGTGGCTACTTTATAGGCTGTGAGTGGAGAATGGAGGTTTGCGCTTTTTGTTGCACCTCTTGGAAGACTGGCAGCGTGAGTGAAGGCTTCTTGGTGCATGAATGAAGTGGTGGCTGTGTTGCGTGGAAGTAGATGAGAGAGTTACGGTGTTGTGTGTATGGAGGCTTTTTTATTTCGATTGAGAGGTGAATGGGTTGTGTGGTGTTATGGAGTTGCTTGTGTGGAGGCTAGTGAATGGAAGATGAGTGAAGGTTGCATGCATGGGGGCTTGAGTTTGCGTGAGTGGAGGCTTGATGGGTAGGTGCGTCACTTGATCCAATGGAGATGGATGGAGATGGCATTTTGTGGAGGAGCTTACGTGAGTTGGATGCTTATTCGTGGTGTAGGCTGGTGTGGCTTTCGTGAGTGGGGATGATATTTCAGTTGGTTGGAAGCTGCTGCGTTAGTGGGGTGATGGAGCGAAAAAAAACAGCTTGAGTTGAGGCGGTGTGGCTTTTTAGTGAAGGATGGAGCTTGCGGCAGTTTTGTGGGGGGAGAGTTATCCGTGACAAGTGGGGCGTAAAGGCTGCATGTTTTTATGGAAGTGAATGGGGGTTGGACCCTTGTTTTAGTGAAGTGACGGAAGTTAGCTGCTGGGATGTGGTATGGAATAATTAAAAGTGGGGTTGATGTGTGGGTCTTTGGTGTGGAGTATGAGAGCTGAAATGATGTTGCATAATTGTGGAGGCCTTGGAGAGTGGAAGTAGCTGGCTGCATGCTTAAGGAAATGGAGTGTGGGGTACAAAGAGACATCCTCTTGTTGGAGTTGCATTGGCGAGGGTTGATTGGTGGAGGCTACTCTTAGTTGTTGAAATGGTGCTGGTTGGAATGGGTAGAGGTCAATTTTGACAGTGTATAAAAATTAAATGGTGATGAATTAGGTGCTCAAATTTGATCAGTATCTTTTTCTTTGAGTTAGCTTCAATATGAGACTTAAATCACGGGATTTTGGCCATCTGAGTCAAAAGTTATGGTCGAAACATTGTAGAAAGGTTATTCTGGCGATCCAAAATCTGACACGAATTTCGGGAATTTATTTCTCCTAAATTCCATCTTAGAAAAATTTGAAATTGCTCCCAAACAATCTGTCAATGAGTCAAGAATTTAAGTATGAAATTTCAAAATTTTTGGCTAAACCAATCTTAAGATAAAAATCCCACAATGACTAAAGGTCAAGTATGTCAAAAACTTAAAAACAGTGCAATTCGAGCCTATTTGTTTCAATTATGCACTTTGCGTCAACGAATGTCGGTTAATGCTAAAACATGATAAACCAGCTATAGATGAACATAAAATGAATATAAAAGACTCTAAATTAAGTCCTAAACATATATGAAAATATGAGTGTATCAATAACCCAATGGTGTGCTAAATCAACAGTTGATGCCATAAGTCGATAGTTGCATAACTGAATGCAATTGGTATGAATGATACCTACCGATTCACCTAAGGTGGCTTATTGGGCAAACCCAAGGTCATTATTAGTGATATCAGATATCGACCCATTAAGAAAACTATAAGTTTTCTCAAATTCGTAGTGAGGGCTATGGATTTGAATTAGAATAATGAGACCTATAATGCATGTGATTAAAGTCCTTATCGATATGCATTAATGTACATTCTAACACTTTCTCAGGTTCTTCTAGGTTATTGAATCGCCATGATGTCTTCTAGTGTGAACTTACGCTCCTTATTAGATTCTAACAAACTTATGGGACTTAACTTCTTGGATTCGCTACGGAATTTGAGAATTGTTCTCAAATCTAAAAAACTAGGATATGTCCTAGATGAACCATTTCTTGACCCCCCCCTGTTGTCGATGCATCTGATGAAGATCAGAAAGCTTATAAGAAGCTACTGGATGATAGTGAGTTGGCTAGCTGTATAATGCTGGCCTCTATATCATCATAACTGTAAAAGCAGCATAAGGCTATAGAAGCTCATACTATAGTCTACCATCTGAAGGAACTGTTTGATGAGTAAGCTCGGTTTGAAAGATTCGAGGCCTCAAAGGTACTTTTCCATTCTAAGATGGCTGAGGGATCATTTCCAGTGCAGTATTAGTTAAAGGTGAATGGATATATTGAATGATTAACCAGTTTGGGCTTCATAATGGATCATGAATTAAGTATAGACTTAATTCTGATTGGTTTGACCAATAGTTATTCACAGTTTGTGCTTAAATATCGAATGAACCAAATATCCAAAACAATACCTGAGCTGATTAATCTGCTCAAAATAGCTAAGCAGACTGTCAAGAAAGACAGTAAGGCTATGATGCTGGTGGACTTTGCTTCTGGTTCTCGAAAGAAGAACCAAAAGAAGAAGAAGAAGTCCAAGAAGTCAGTAGGAGGTCTAGCCAAGAAGAAGGTGAAGTAGACAACACCAAAGGGGATATGCTTCTATTGCAACAAGGAAGGACATTGGAAGAGGAACTACAAAGCTTATCTAGAGTCACTGAAGCATAAGAAGGCATTATATACCCCATCGTCTACTTCAGGTATGATATTTGTCATTGGGGTTAATACTATTTCTGATCATAACATTTGGGTATTAATACCAAATGTGACTCACACATATGTGTTGATATGCAGGGTCTCAAGGATAGTAGACCCCTCAAGAAGGGAGAGATGGACCTACGTGTGGGAAATGGAGCAATAGTTGCTGCATTAGCTGTAGAGACATATGTTTTATATCTTCCTAGTGGGCTAAAGTTAGTTTTGGAAAATTGTTATTATGTACCCATTATGACAAAAAAAATTGTATCTGCTTCATGTCTTAATAAAGTGGGATTTCATTTAATTGTTTCAAGCAATGGTTGTTCAATTAAGATGAATGAAATGTTATATAGTACTGCTACATTGTGCAATAGAATTTACATATTAGATAGGTCCAATCCAATTTTAAATATCAATAACAATAAAAGACAAAATATGAGATAACCTAAAATCATCTTATTTATGGCATTATTGACTTGGCCATATAAGTGAGAAATGTATAATTAAGCTACGCAAGAATGGTATTCTAGGGTCATTTAATTATGAATCATATGACACATGTGAATCTTGCTTGTTAAGCAAGATGACTAAATTACCTTTTAAAGGAAAGGGTGAACAATGAATGGGTTATTAGACCTAATGCATTCTCATGTATGTGGTCCGATGTCCATTCATGCCAGAGGTAGTTTTGTGTACTTCATTACTCTTATCGATGATTATTCACAATATGGGTATGTGTATCTAATGAGATACAAGTCTGAACTGTTTGAAATGTTTAAACAATTTAGACATGAAGTAGAGAAACACCTCAGTAGAAGTATTAAGACACTTCAATCAGATCGAGGTGGTGAATACCTAAATGAGGAATTTCTAACTTAGCTCGGAGATAATGGGATAGTATCCCAGTAGACTCCACCTTACACACCACAATATAATGGTGTGACTGAAAGGAGAAACCGAACCTTGTCACACATAGTAAGATCGATGATAGGCTTAGTAGATCTACCGAAATCCTTTTGGGGTTATGCACTTGAGACTGCAGTTTATATGAAAAATAGAGTCCCTTCAAAGGCAGTTGAAGTTACTACATATGAGATATGGACTAACAAAAGGCCCTATTTTTCACATATGAAAGTTTGGGATTGTTCGGCTTATGTGAAGAGGATTCAATCAGACAAGCTTGAAGCGAAATTTGATAAATTTCTATTTATAGGATATCCTAAGGAAACAATTGGATATCAGTTATATAATGCTTTAGAGCAAAAGGTGTTTGTCTCAAAGCAGCTGTCTTTTTAGAGAAAAAGTTTCTTCTAAGAGAAGACAGTGCGAGCAAAGTTAAACTTGATGAAGTTCATAATGCTCAAACAGACGCAGATAAATTGCCTAAACTCGAAATTGTAGTTCATAGAGATGAGACAATAATTGAGCCTTCTATCTCAATAAATGTTTATAAGTCAACTAGGATACGTAATGTTCCAGAGAGATATAGATTTCTCATAAGCGAACACAATGACTTATTGCTTATAGAGGACGATGAGCCTACAACCTATGAAGAGGCTTTGAAGAGTTCAGAATATGAAAAATGGCTTCAAGCTATGATGTCTAAAATGGATTCCATATATGAAAACCAAGTATGGACTTTGGTTGAGCCACCTAAAAGGTTAAAACCCTTAGGGTTCAAGTGGATTTTCAAGAAAAAAATCGATATGGAAGGTAATGTGATTGCCTATAAAGCGATGCTAGTCGTTAAAGGTTATCATCAAAGACAAAGGGCTAACTATGACGAGAAATTTAGCCCCGTAGCGATGCTTAAATCTATTAGAATACTCCTAGCCATTGCTGCTCATTATGATTATGAAATATGGTAGATGGATGTGAAGATGGCTTTCCTAAATGGAATCCTAGTTGAGGATGTATATATGATACAACCTGAGGGCTTCATATCCAGATATGGAAAAAAGGTATGCCAGCTTCAAAATTTCATTTATGGATTGAAGTAAGCATCTAGGAGTTGGAACATTCGATTTGATGAGACAATCAAATAGTTTGGTTTCTTACAAAATCCTGATAAACCTTGTGTGTACAAGAAGGTTAGTGGGAGTACTATCATATTGCTTGTTTTATATGTGGATGACATATTACTAATAGGAAATGATATCTCAAGTTTGCAATCCGTCAAAGTTTGGCTGTCCCATAATTTTTCCATAAAAGACTTTGGAGAAGCAACATATATATTGGGAATAAAGATCTATAGAGATAAATCAAGGAAGTTGCTAGGTCCTTCACAGTCAACATACATAGACAAAGTGTTAAATAGGTTTAGCATGGAGCAGTCCAAGACAGGGTTTCTTCCGATGACTCATGAGATAAAACTCTTAAAATCTATATGTCCTAAGACACAAGATGAGAGGACTTGCATGAGTATGATCCCGTATGTTTCAGCAGTAAGATCAATCATGTATGCTATGTTATATATGAGACTCGATATATTGTATGCTCTAAGTGTTACGAGCAGATATCAAGGGTCGCTGGGTAGCTGTCAAGAATATCCTAAAGTACTTAAAAGGGACTAAGGATGTATTCTTAATAAATGAAAATGGAGATCTCGTAGTGAGCAGGCATACAGATGCCAGTTTTCAATCTAACTACGATGACTCCAAATCCTAGTTAGGTTCTATTTTCACACTGAATGGTGGAGCAATCATTGGAAGAGCTTCAAACAAGAGATGACTGCAGATTCGATGACCAAGTCAGAGTACATTGCAGCTACAGAAGTGGCAAAAGAAACTGTTTAGATCAAGAAGTTCTTTATCGAACTTGGAGTGGTTCTTAGCATAGTAGACCTAATATTGTTGTACTGTGACAACAATGGGGATATTGGTTAGGCCAAGGAACTAAGGTCTCATCAGAGGTTAAAGCATGTACTCAGGAGATATCACCTAATTAGGGAGATAATTGATAGAGCTGATGTGAAGATAGAGAGAGTGCCCATAGATCAGAACATCGCTGATCCTTTGACTAAGCCACTTCCTCCAGCAAAATTTGATTCTTGTGTACTCGCCTATGCTATTAGATACAAAGGCGATTGGTTTTAGTGCAAGTGGGAGATTGTTAAAGTAATGTTCTAAAGGCAATCACCTTTAGCACTTTTGTACAAACTTTATTTTGATTAATATAGTAAAACTTTTTTTTCATTGATTTGATAGTCGATTATATATGAATTGATATTGATCTTAAATTGAGTTAATGAAGTCCATGATACAAAACATAGCATGAAGGAAATCATGATAAGATCATAATAACAAGATTCCTATCATGTGCAATTATGTTAGTATCTAAATAATCCCTAGTTATAGGATTAATAACATCGGACCTTATTAATCCAGATAGACTAGCACATGTTATACTCCTTGATTTGATCAAGCAGTGGATCTCACAAACTATAAGCATGAGTTGATTAGAGTTAATATGTGGATGCTTACTAAGAGTAGTAAGTACATTAGATGACCCGCTATGAGATTATCATATCGATGATCTATCGAATGTCAATGATTAATCTCATCATAGCAATGGTGTAAATATCCTTAGACTTAAGGTACTCAAGGATATCTTGGATACTATTCCTATATTTTGACATCATTCCTTGTTACCTTAAAACGAGGTCATTCTTAGGATGGTGATTGGGTACAATTATTGGTATTCGAAGGTAATTAAATAGCCAATAAAGGATTCACCACTCCTGATAGAAGGAGATGACACCCATGGCCTCTTGTCGGGGTCATTACTCAGGAGTCTCTGGCCAGAGCAATTATGTGTCATAAAAAGAGTCTTCAATGACACATAAGAGTAATGAGATCTTAGGATAAGAACTAGCATCACTTGGATTAGATGTGACATAGTCAATATAGTGGGAGTTGACACATCTCCCATACTTTAAACTAAGTGGGGTATAGTATAGTGGAAGGACAAATTGCATGGTAATTGTCTATTCAAAGGTTCATAAGTTGGATAATTAACTATCGAAAAGTTAATATATTAATCCACTTATATTTCGGCAAATTCGCATTATGAAATGGTACATAAATGAGTTCTTTACTTATGTACACAAGGTTCTACCACTTCTTACACACACAAGTGAGAGCATAAGGGCTCTAGAAGAGTTCTAGGGTAAGGGAAAGGTGTCTTGAGTCTTGTTCTTACAATTTATGCAATTGTTGCATGAATCAAAGTCCATGTAACAAGATTCTTGATCTATCTTCTATCATCTTAAGCATCTACTAGAACTCATCTAGTTTGGTACTCAAATCACCCTTATACATTGTTTCTTCATCTTCTTTGTATGTTCTTAGGTGATCAAGGAAGGGTTTGGTGTTTGTAATAACCCAAACAAGAGAAGAAACAAGAAAGGAGGAGAAACATAAGGTAAAAATATTTTATATTTCATGTTCTTTACATAGCCATACATGCATGTTAGAT
The DNA here is from genome assembly GCA_027478495.1 of Erythroxylum alaternifolium. Taxonomy (NCBI): domain Eukaryota; kingdom Viridiplantae; phylum Streptophyta; class Magnoliopsida; order Malpighiales; family Erythroxylaceae; genus Erythroxylum; species Erythroxylum alaternifolium. The sequence continues at coordinate 14,349,925 of JANIIA010000191.1, read as the reverse complement.
TATGTGGGCTTTGGGTTGTCATAAATTTCGACACTTCCGCTACATTCACATGCATACGATACATGCAACCATGGCTAACCCAACACTTCCATATGAATTAAAAACCCAGTTCTATTCTTGTTATGGATTCCTCCAAGAGCAAGAAAAAAGACTCTCAGAAGAATAATAACAACAAACAAAATGCGTATGCTAGATTAGTAAAGCCAAAAGGTGGTGTCAAGAAGAAGAGAAAAGAAAAAAGCATATGGCTTCATTGTGGAGTCAATGGATACTAGAAGAGGAATTGCCCATCTTATGTTACTACCCTAAAAGATAAGAAACTTAAAGAAGTTATTTCTTCAAGTATGTTTATGATTAAGATCAATATTTCTACTTCTGTGCCATATTCTTGTTTATTGGATTATGGATGTGATTCTCATATTTGTAATACCATACAGATGTTAACATGGAGTAGATCATTGAGGAAAGGCAAAGTGGACTTGTGAGTAGGCAATGGAGCAAGAATTATTTCATTAGTTATAAGAACTTGTAATATAACTTTGCCTTCTACCTAACCAAAACTAAATAATTGTTATTATGTTCCATTTGTTACTAGAAACATCATTTCTATTTCTTATTTATATTTGAACGGATTTGTCTTCATTATTAAAAATAAATTTTTTTCTTTTTATAAAGACGATGTTTATTATAGATCTAGATTATTAATAAATGGTTTGTATGAATTAGATCTTGAAGTTAAATCCTTAATATAAATAGCAAGAAAAGAAATTTAAGTGATTAAAATCCATCTTATTTATAGTATTGTAGGTTAATGCATATAAATGAAACTAGAATCACAAAGTTACATAAAGAAGGATATTTTGATCCTTTTGATTAAAAATCATATGAAACTTATGAATCATGTTTGTTGGAAAAGATGACCAAACTACCTTTTTGTGGAAAGAGAGTACGTATTAGTCACTATGAGTTTGTAAATTAAGATATATGTGGCCTTATGTCTACTTATGCCAGAAGTGGATTCTCATATGCCATTACGTGTATAGATGATCATTCCAAATATGATTATTTGTACTTAACGAAACAAAAGTTTGAATCATTTAAAAAGTTGAAAGAATTTAGAATTAAGGTTGAGAAACAAATTGGTAAAAGTATTAAGACATTTAGATCAGATCAAGGGGGTAAATACTTGGACCATGAGTTTCTTGTTTACTTAAAGGAGAATGGGATTCTCTCATAATGTGCTTCTCCTGGAATTCCATAATATAATGGAGTATTTAAGAGGAGAAATTGTAATATATTAGATATGGTACGCTATATGATAAATCATGCATTCTTTCCTATCTTCTTATAAGGATATGCCATTGAAACTACTGCTTACCTTTTAAATAAAGTTCCATCCAAATTAGTTAACAAGACATCATATAAGATATAGACCGATAGTAGACCAAGGTTGTCATACTAAAAAAATTGGGGATGTGATGTTTATATGAAGCGTGAAATATCCAATAAACTTCAAGCTAAATCAAATAATGTAAATTTGTGGGGTATCAGAAAGAGAGTATCAAATATCAAACTTACCATCCTCTTAAGTAAAAGTGTTTGTCTCAATACGTGCTAAATTCTTAAAAAAAGAATTTATTCTCAAGGAAAGTAGTGGTAGTAAGGTAGAACTTAAAGAAGTTCAAAAGCCACAAGTTCACATCCAAATGGAACAAGAACCTCAAGTTGATACATATGATGTACAACTGAAGGTTTAAGAGACACATAGCCTGTAACAAATTAGTAAGATATGTCGTCCCCCATTAGATTAGATCTACATATTAAAAAATGGAAGGATAATGTATTTCTTATACATAATGGGCCTACTACATTTAAAGAAGCAATGTCTAAAATTGATTCTGTAAAATGACATGAAGCCATGAAATCTAAAATGGAATTCATGAACATTAACTAAGTATGGACTTTGGTGGATGCACTTGATAATACTATACCAATTGGATGCAAGTGGTTTTTTAAGAGAAAAACTAACATAGATGGTAATGTATATACCTATAAAAGCAAAGTTAGTGTCTAAAGGTTACAAATAAAAACAAGGAGTTGATTTTGATGAAACCTTTTTACCAGTAGCTATGCTTAAATCCATAAGGATCTTATTATCTATAGCCACATATTGTGATTATGAAATCTGGCAGATAGATGTCAAAACATCATTTCTCAATGGGAATTTCTTTGAGGTTGTATATATGATGCAACCAGAGAAGTTTAAGCCTAAGGGATTTCTTAATCAAGTATATTTAAGTTGCAAAAGTCTATTTATGGACTTAATCAAGCATCACAGAGTTAGAATATCCATTTTGATAAGACAATCAAAGAGTTTGATTTTATCAAAAATGTGGATGACCTATGTGTCTATAAGAAGGTTAGTAGGAGTGTTGTCATTTTCCTAATGCCATATATGGATGACATATTGTTAAATTGGAAATGACATACAAATGTCTTAACCTGTAAAGATTTGGTTATCCATAAACTTCTCTAAGAAGGATATAAGAGAAGCAGCCTATATTCTAGGAACAAAGATCTATATAGATAGATCAAATAGGTTACTTGAGTTATCTTAATCCACATACATAGATGAAGTACTAAAGAGGTTTAGCATGGAGAACTCCAACAGAGGATTCTTACTCATATTTTATAGGATGTGTCTCTCACAGAGTATATGCCCTTAGACATAAGAAGAGAGAGCTAAAATGGATTGTGTTCCATATGCTTTGACAATTGGATCAATCATATTTGTGATGTTACGCACTAAACCAGATGTCTCTTATGTTTTGATCGTAACGAGCAGGTTTTAAGCCTATCCAGGTGAGTGTCGTTAGAAAACTATGAAAAACATCCTAAAGTAGTAAGAAGGACTATAGATGTTTTCCTGGTCTATAGAAGAGCTGCACTGAACGTTCATGTTGGCCCCCAGATTTTTTTGTCTAGTTAAGCATGAATTAAATGAATTATGAGGTTATGATAGAATTATTATTAGAGCTTAATTATTTATTCCAATGTTAGTAAGATTTTATGACATAGGTTAATTGAATTATAGTGTTAATGTAGTAAGATTTCATGAAGGGCATTTTTGGGGGATCACTTAAGGTTAAAAAATGCAAGGCATATAAGGAAGGGCAAAGATGACTTTTTACATTCATTAAGGGTATAATTGGAAGAAGAAAGTGTAGTCTTCTTCATTAAAGGAGTGAAAAACAAAATTGAGGGAGAGAAAGAAGAAAAAAACATAAGAAAGAAAGAGATATGAGAGAGAGAGTCGGCAATTAAAGAGAAAAAGAAGAAGAAAGGTTAGGGTTCCATCATTTCTTAGATTTCAAGAGGGATTTTAAGGTTGTTCAAGAAGAGAAAAAGAAAGAGGAAAAGAAGAGCTTCCTTTTGAGCAAAAAATCTCATTATTTGGTGAAGATTCAAGGTAAGAGCAATTTTAATCCTTTGGATTTTTGTAAGGGTTTTGGTTCATGAAGCTTAGGAAATGTATGGGTTTAAGTATTCTAGAATCAATTTTAGTGAATATGCTTGTTGGGTTCTCAATTTGGATTTATATTGAATTGAAATTTTGTAAATATTGAATGGGAATTTTGTCTTTGATAAAAGGGAATCAAAGAAGGCAAGAGGAGCAAGAGGAAAGGCATTTTTGAACAACTTTTAAGCAAGGAATTCAAAGTGGGTTACTTGTTTATAGTTGAGTTAATGAGCCATAAGAAATTTTCCAATTAATAAAGTTAAATGATTTCAATTGTTTTATAAATGTTGCATTTATTGCCTCTTGAATGATTGAAGTATTTTCTACATATTTGGTACATGAATCTTGATGATGATTTGTGAAATAATGATGAAAATTGTATTTGAAAAATATCATGATTATGGAAATCATATTTTCGAAATGTGCCTTTTGGGTAAGATGTTTACAAGATATGAAATTCATGTTTGTATGGGTTTGTGGTGGTCCATTCAAGAATGTCACATGCACGTTGACCATGTTAAAGGCTTCTCTCGCCTGCCCACTAGTGGCATGGAGCTCCTTCACGGACTCCCTCATATTTTCAGAGATTCGCAAGAACTCCCTCAAGTTTATCGGAGATTCGCAAGAACTCCCTCATGTATATGGACTACCCAAACCATTATGATTGCTTATGTGTTTATGATTTGTTGACAAGTTTGATGAATAAATGAATTATGTTGTTATGAATTGGTTTGACAAGTTGAGAATTTGAGAAATAAGTGTTTTATGGATTTCAATGCAAATTTATTATGAAAATGAATAATTTCAATGTCTTTGCTCGTTTCTCCATTATAAACTTGTTACCCGCGAGCTTTTAAGTTCACCTCATTCGTCCCCATCTCCAGGTGACGAGCAAGAGATCGAGTGATTAAGAGTCAAGGCATCACTCCAAATCTGCGTAATGTTGTTTTTAAGTTAGTGTAGGAATGTTCAAGGCTTTGGCCGCATTTCAAGTATCAATCATGAGTATTTTGTATTTTTGGATTATGAAACCAACGATGTATTTAGATCTTGAAATGCCCATTAAAGTTTTGTAAAATTCTTTTCTTTTGAAGATTAGTGAAATATATGTATGTTTTCCTTATGATTTTCCAAGCTTCCACATTGCATTTTTAAGCATTTCATATTGGTAAAATCTGTGTTTTGACTTCAAGGGAAAAACTGTATTAATATGGGCTGATTTAGGCAAAGTTGTCTTATTGGAAGTTGTAGTTTATCCTTTCAGCTTTCCAACGATATAGAGTTTGTAATTTTTGGATATCAGAGTTGAGAGATATGATTATTACAAGTTAATGATGTTGCATAGGATGTATATTAGACATTTTATAGTCTTTTTCCTTTACTTGAGTTTACACAAAATGAGTATTATGATGTTTTGAAAGGGGAAGAATTAGTATAATAAGTTAGAGATGAAATGAAGTGATAAAGCGAGTTGAATTTGTATTGAATTCTTGAATAATGCATTGACATGATCAACAATTGAGGATGAATGTGTTTAAGTATGAATGATGTTTTGTTGGTTATGATCAATGATCTTTTATTAATTGATTGTAAATGATGTTGAATTAAAATGAAGTAAAAATGATGAGGAAAATGAGTTAGGAATGTTAGATATGCATAAGATGGGTCATGATAGCTTGTAGGAATTGGAAATATGAAATTTAACCCATAACTGTCTGCTAGACAGACTTAATGTCTGTTGGGCGAACCTTCTCGGGTGTTTCAGTGTTTCTGCCCAGTGTATGTCCCTTTGGAGGGACTTCATGTCCGCTAGGCAGATCTTCTCGGGTTTGAAAATGTCCCCAGCTCAGTTCATGTCCGTTTGAAGGGACATATGTCCGTTAGGCAGATCTTCTCGAGACAATTTTAAAAATGTGCAAATTTTGACCCTTTATATGGTAAAATCTCTCTTCGGGTTCTTCACAAAAGTTGTATAAATCGAAGTTCTCTTCGAAACCGTACTTAAATGGCCTTAATCCGACATCCATAGTGAAAGTTACGCTTTTTGGTCCCAAATCATGTACATATTATAAGTTGCGGGCTTATCATTGCTTATCTATGATTCATTTAGGCTTGAATGGAGCTTGAAATGTATTTAGTTTGTTATGGAAATAAGAGATAAATGGAGTGATATATTTAGGGTGACGATTGAGGATATGAACATAAGAATGGATTGATGTATGTCAAGCGTTTAACTTATAGAAATTTTGGGATGTTATAAGAAGGAAGACCAGCCTAATTGGCTAATGAGGTTCCATCAAAAGCACCCTACAAGGTAATGTGCTCAAGTATGACTCCGACCGTTGGGCTCTGAAAATGGGGTCCAACATTATCATTATGTTATTTAGATCTTTGTTGTTTATCGTTCGTCATCTCCACTGGCTCGAATTTTGCAAACAGTGAAGATGAAAATAAGTCTTATAAAATGAATCTTAGTCATTAATATATAAGTATTTTTGAAATTATAATTAACATCATGTACATATCAAATTTAATAATATTTTATTTTTTATATACAATGTTTCTAATTTTCAATTATTTTCATTATATTTTGTATAATAAATTATACAATAAAATATAAATATTACATATAGTAATATGGATTAAAAATGTCACCAATAATTATAATTAACATGATATAACATTTAGTTATAATGTACACTAAAATTTTGACTACATTTTACAAAAGTAGCTAAAAAAATTTGGCTACGTTTTGAAAAATATAGCTAATAAACAAAGCGTAGCAAAAAGTCGTAGCAAAAAGTTATTGGCGATGATTTAGCAAAATGTCGCCTATAGTTTTTCACTACGAAAAGAAAATGTAGCAAAAAATATTAGCAACAAATTTTGAAAATCACCGCTTATAGTTTTATGCTACGAGAATTTCACGACGTTTTTTGTGACAAATGTAAATCGTCACTAATGACTATTAGCGATGATGTTTTTCGTTGCTAAAAGTGTCTTCTATTGTAATGAGCGAGAGAGGACAATGCATACAATTGAAATAATTTTCAAATCAACATTTTTATATCTCAAAATTTGTCTTTCTTATGATTATATGGTACCAAACCAGTAATAAATCAAAGTTCTCTTTTGCTATGAATATGATTTTGTTTTGACTCTTCAACTATTGCAATCAATTTCATGCTTGCATTGTACGTTATTTGGTATCAATAAACTTTATCTTCAACATTCAACAATATTTTTCAATTGCAATCTATGCCTCTTGTAATTCCATGGAATATGAAAAATTCGACTCCATATTTGTTAAGTTTAATGGGAAGAATCATCCTCTTTGAAAATTTTATTTTCAAATTTTTATATAAAGAAAAGAATTGTCTAAAATTCTATATAGGTTATTGTGTGAACTAATTGATAAAAAAAGGCTAAATGAAACGCAAATAATACTAAAATTATTATTTATATTTTAAAATATAAATAATAATAAATTTATTATTTATATTTCAAAATTTATTGAAACAGAAATTGGTTTGAATTTAAGATTGTTTAATACTGCTAGTGTGATTTGGGCTCACCTTGAAAAAGTGTATTCTCAACCCAACCAGGCTAGACCGTATGAAATTGAATACTGTTGGAAAATTGGGTTGGAATCCAACCGCAGCGGAATATTTACGAAACTTTTTCGTAACCTTTGATTTCTCGAAAATCAAGATCTTTTTAATTTTATAAAATGATTAACACAAATCATAATAAAGCAGAAATTTAATTCGTATCTTATTTCAAAGCTTGATCTTTATCTTGTTGTATCCTTTGAACCATTTTCGAAACCAATTCATCTCAACCATCATAACTGCACAAGTGTCTGGCCTCTAACGGTATCCACGGAATAGGTTGAGAGAACTCTATAACTCTTACAAAGAGGGTTAAGTAAGCAATGCTAGCTCCATTAGAGCTTAAACCTATTTATAATAGGTTTTGGATGTTTAGTAATTTAATTGAAATTAATTTTTAATTTTAATTAAACTTTAATTAGAATTACAAATAATTCTAATTAAATACCAATTATGCCCAAATTAAATTCAATATCTCATATTGATCCTTATTAATTAAATATCTTATATGTATTCATAAAGTTTCTCAAACTTTGCAATCAAGTCTAACTTTGCTTTCTTCAACCCGTTCCTTATGTGAGACCCATTAGATTCCCAAATACGTTGGAAATTACTATAAATTATAATTATAATTTATAATTAGAATTAGAATTAGATAAATTAAAACTCTTTTAAATTTATCTTTAATTCTCCAATTAAACAATTTATAATCATAGATCAAGATTG
>JANIIA010000191.1:14313022-14325170 GCA_027478495.1 Erythroxylum alaternifolium | reverse complement strand
CAATTTTCCAATGGCTCAATTCCAAAAATTCTTAATTTCATATGCCTAAGTTTTCAGTGCCATTGGACAGTCAATTTTACTACCGGTAGACCCCTATTTAGTCACTTGACAATTTTTCGGGTCCAAATTTGACTCCAAAAAATTCCGGAAAAATTCCTATAATTCTCTAAAAATGAGAAAACCCTAATGATCCTCTCCAATTCAATTTTTACACACTCTTAAAAATTCCCATTTATTCACAATTATACCGGGAAATGTCATGAATGCATGTATAGATATTTTCATGTGCAAAAACTCACTGTTTACAAGTGCATGAGCATGAGATGTGTCTTCCTATTGCTATCACATGTACCGTTTCTATAATTCAACCCATTATACAGAAACGGGATGTTACAGAGATTGTATCTCAATAGACTCCACCCTACACACCACAACATAATGGTGTGGTTGAAAGGAGTAATCGAACCTTGTTAGACATGGTAAGGTTAATGATGGGTGTAGTAGATCTACCGAAATCCTTTTAGGGTCATACACTCGAAACTGTTGTTTATGTGATAAACATAGTCCCTTTAAAAGTAGTTAATATTACTCCATATGAGATACGGACTAACAAAAAACTCTTTCTCATATGAAAGTTTGGGGTTGTCCGGCTTACGTGAAGCAGATTCAATCAGACAAGCATAAAGTGAAATTTGATAAATATTTGTTTGTAGAATATCCTAAGGAAACAATTAGATATCAGTTCTATAATGCCAGAGTAAAAGGTGTTTATCTCAAAACATGCTGTCTTTTTAGAGAAAGAGTTTCTTCTAAGAGAAGGCGGTAGGAGCAAAGTTGAACTTGATGAAGTTCATGACGCTCAAACAGACGTAGATCAATTGCCTAAACTTGAAATTATTGTTCACGGAGATGAGACAACAGTTGGACCTTTTGACACATAAAATGTTTGTAGGTCAAGTAGGATACACAATGTTCTAGAAAGATATGGATTTCTCGTAAGTGAATAAAATGACGTATTGCTCATAGAGGACGATGAGCCTACAACCTATGAAGAGGCTCTGAAGAGTTTATAATATGAAAAATGGCTTCAAGCCATGAAGTCCATGTTTGAAAACCAAGTATGGACATTGGTTGACCCACACGAAGGGCTAAAACCCATAGGATGCAAGTAGATTTTCAAGAAGAAAATTGATTGGATGGTAATGTGATTACCTATAAAGTGAGGCTAGTCGGTAAAGTGTAATAACCTGTTTTTTTATACTGATGGTTAGGACATAGGATCTTAGACCACTGTATATGAAAAATTACCAATGAGATATTATGAGGTGCATTGCATTCACATGCATATCATTAGCATACACACATAGATTATGATATTGTACACATTGTAAAGACTGTATATGCACTCAATTGACATATTTCAGAGTATGAACGATTTTAAATGGTTATGATGTGAGTTGTGAATTACTATGTCTTAAATTTTATTTGATGGTTTCAATTATTAATTTAGAATTTATTTGTTAAAATTGGGAGATTTATGAATTTATTTTTATTTTTTGATTAGGAAATATACTAAGTAGTAAGACAAATTAACATATGGTAATAGAAATAAATGATAAGTGGCATTAGGATTTATTGACAAGTGCCATTAGATATTTGGGTGACAAATGGCATAGAGATTAGGAGACAAATGGACTAGTTATTAGGAGACTTTTGGAATGGAACGATAAAAAGAGGACATCTGGCAAGTGTCATAACACTTGCCACACACCTTACTCTCGATATACTCACTTGAAAGACCAACTCTTCTTTGTCTTTCATTCTACTTTTGCTATAAGCTCTCTTCTTCATTTTCTTTCTCCTCTTATTCACGATACTCACATCCCACACTCACAATTTTGAGTTGCCATCATCTTTCACTTTGCTACTCCAAGACCTTATTGTTTTCTTCTTGTTACCAAAAACCCAACTATTTCACCTTAAATGGTGATGATCGTGTAAGTGGAGGAGCTAGGGTTACTTGATGATTTGTGAAGAGCTTTGGAGTTAAACAAGTAAAATATTGTTCTTCATGGATTGTATTATTAGAAATGTATATGATGATAGTTTAAGGATAGATTGAAGGTGACAATGGTGTTGATAAAGTGTGCTAAAATGTTGATGATGAATGGATATATTTATGTTCTGTTTTTATATAGATGATAAACCATAGTTTATGGATTGTCTTATGGGTGACAATGAGATGGAATTAAGGTGAAAATGATAAGGAGATGAAGTCTAAATGATGAACTATGAAGAAGGTATGTTTGATATAGTATGTAGAGGTTAAAAATTTGGAAAAATCTAGAAGAAATTTGTTGAAAATTTTTAGATAACATAACCCACGATCGTGGAAATGCCTTCACGATCATGGGAAATGTAAGGAAGTTCAGATGACACAACCCACGATCGTGGGAAGGCCTCCATGATCATAGGAAATGCATGGGAAAGGCAATGAGAGTGAAATGTTATCTTTTGAGTGATCTTTGAACCAACTAATGATAAGATACTTTCCTATGGTACATTTAGACTTAATTGAGGCTTGAAATGAACCTAGTTTGATGTTGAATAAGTTGATAAAGTGTTTGATAAATTTAAGTTGTTAGTTGATATTATAACTTAAGAATGGATTGGTGATCTTAATGTATATAAAATCTATAAATTTATGATTGTTATAAGAATGAAATTGTTCTTAGGAATGCAACTGTGATCTAAAGGAATGAGTAAGTTGTATTAGGTATGAATGAATGAAAACTTGAATATTGTGTGATTATATAATGCTATAAAAGGATTAGTGAATGTATAATTGATGAATTTAGAATAATCAAGTATACTTGAGATGTAAACCTAAGTGTAAACTAGACATATACAAGCTATAATGTTTGAATGATCATGACTCATTTTTAAAGATAAATAACTAGGAATAGTTAATTAAGCATGCATTGTACATGACACATAAATATATGTGCATGATTGAATACAAATGTGATTGATCAATTTAGTAATGTGTATGACATATGTAATGCATGATTATAGAAGCGCAAGTTGAATGTCAACATCCAGACATTACTGGTTCATCAAGGCAATAGCTATCTAGAGTGTACTGTAAATCAACCTAGGTGTTTCTCACTAGGATTGATTGTTTATGTTTAAATTCCAGTTATTGAAATATTATTGATGTGAATGTGATGATTCCAAACATTGATGGTCCGAGGAGTTGTGATTGGAGTGACCAGTGAAAAAGAGCTTAAAGCTTAGAAATGCACATAAAGAGCCATAGGCTTAATATTAAAAAGAGCTTGGTATCCATAATAGGTATGGGACAGTTATTAATGAGCTTGATATATATAACGAATACCGGACAGTAAAAAGGCGCTCGGTCATAACAAAGTAACAATGAAAGTGAGTTGCACGTGCATTTGCATATGCAATTTGATACTTATTAAATGAATGATTGAAATGAATTGTTTGGACTGTTCTATAATAGAAATGCGAAATAGTGTATAGAAACTGTGTTTGTTGAAGCATGATGAAATGAGACGTGATATGTAATATTTGATGATATGATCTGTCAGTGAATTAAAATATGAATTGCCTTTATGTTTGATATGAGTGAGCACATCAAGGATGATTTACTCACTAAGTTTGCAAAACTAATCAAAATTGTAAATGTTGATTTTTAGGTATGAGAATGACTTAGCTCCTAAGGCAAACTAGTAGAAGTGTAGTTCTGTCCATTTTGGAAGTCACGAATGGTTCAAAGGTGGGTCAGCTGATATTGAGGAGTTTAGATAGAGTATTTTTGTTTAGTCCTCATTTCATATAGAACATATTGTAAAGAGTACTAAACTCTCATATGTTTTTGATATTGTATATATGGATTATGTAATGAAATGCTACAATGTAAATTATGTTTTATGAATGGAAATGAGGAATTTGATCTTTTGAATATTTGTGTTATATGTATGATGCCAAGATAATAGAATGTGATTGCTCTAACATGCCGCTTTCATATGGTATGTTCTCGAACATCCTTCGGATGCTCGTGAGTGTGCTCCATGATAGTAGGCTGTTACATAAATGATATCGTCAAAGACAAGGAGTTAACTATGACGAGACATTTAGCACTGTAGCTATGCTTAAATCCATTAGAATACTCCTAGCCATTGCTATTCATTATGATTATGAGATATCACAAATGGATGTTAAGACGACTTTTTTGAATGGAAACTTAGTTAAGGATGTGTATATGATACAACATGAGGGCTTCATATCCAAAGATGGCAAAAAGGTATGCAAGCTTTATAAATCCATTTATGCATTCAAGCAAGCATCTACGAGTTGGAACATCTGATTTGATAAGACAAACAAAAAGTTTAGTTTCTCACAAAATCCTAATGAACCTTGTATGTATAAGAAGGTTAGTAGGAGTGCTATCATATTACTTGTGTTATATATGGATGACATATTACTAATAGGAAATGATGTCTCAAGTTTGCAATCATTCAAAATTTGGTTGTCCCTGAATGTTTCCATGAAAGACCTTAGAGAAGCAACTTATATGTTAGGAATAAAGATCTATAAAGATAGATTAAGGAAGTTGCTAGGTCTTTCACAGTCTACATACATAGATAAAGTGCTAAAGAGGTTTAACATGAAGTAGTCCAAGAGAGGGTTTCTTCCTATGAATTATGGGATAAAACATCTCGAAATCTATATATCCCAAGACGCAAGATGAGAGGACTCGCATGAGTATGATCCTGTATGCTGCGGCAATAGGATCAATCATGTATGTTATGTTATGTATAAGACTTGATATATCATATGCTCTAAGTGTTACCAGTAGATATCAATCGGATCCTTATGAGTGTCACTTGGTGACTGTCAAGAATATCCTAAAGTACTTGAGAAAGACTAAGGATGTATTCTTAATATATGGAGATGGGGATCTTGTAGTGAGAGGACATATAGATGCCAATTTTTAATTTGACCATGATGACTCCAAATCTCAGTCAGGTTACGTTTTCATACTGAATGGTGGAGCAATCAGTTGGAAGAGTTCCAAACAAGAGACAAATGTAGATTCAATGATCGAGTTAGAATACATTACAGCTGCGGAAGCGATAAAAGAAGCTTTTTAGATCAAGAAGTTCGTTATGGAACTTGGAGTAGTTCCGAGCATTGTAGACCCAATAATGTTGTATTGTGATAACAATGAGGCTATTGCTCAAGCCAAGGAACCAAGGTCTTATCAGAGGTCCAAGCACTTACTCAGGAGATATCACCTTATCAGGGAGATAATTGATAGAGGTGAAGTGAAGATAGAGAGAGTGCCCACTGATCAGAACATTGCTAATCCGTTGACTAAGCCACTTCCTTAAATGAAAATTGTTTCTAGTGTACTCGCTTATGGTATTAAATACAAAAGTGATTGGCTTTAGTACAAGTGGGAGATTGTTATAGTAGTGTTATAAAGGCAATCACCTTTAGCACTTTTGTGCAAACTTTATTTTGATTAATAAAGTGAAAGGCAAATTTTCAATTATTTGATGTTTGTTTATTTATGAATTGATTTCGATCTTAAATCAAATTAATGAAGTCTATGATACAAAACATGGCATGAAGGAAATCATGGTGAGATCATGATAATGAGATTCCTATCATGTGTAATTATGTTAGTATCTAAATAATCCTTAGTCATAAGATTAATAAGACAGGACATTATTAATCCGAATAGATTAGCACATGTTATACTCTTTAACTTGAAAAAGCAGTGGATTTCATAAACTATAAGTATGAGATGTTTAGAGTTAACATGTGAATGCTTACTAAGAGTAGTAAGTACAATAGATGACCCGCTATGAGATTATCATTTGGATGAAATATCAAATGTCAACTATCTTTAGACTTGAGGTACTTAAGGATATCTTGGATACTGCTCCTGTACTTTGACATCATTCCTTGTTGCTTCAAGATGAAGTCGCTCAGTGGCTAGTGATTGGGTACAACTATTAGTATTGGAAGGTAATTGGGTAGCCAATAAAGAATTCACCACTCCTGATAGAAGGAGATGATACCTACGACCTCTTATTAGGGTCATCACTAAGGAGTCTTTGGATAGAGCAGTTATGTGTCATAAAGAGAGTCTTCAGTGACACATAGAGTAATGAGATCCCAGGACAAGAAGTAACATCACTTAGACCAGATGTGATGTAGTCAATCTAGTGGGAGTTGATACATAGCTCATACTCTAAACTGAGTGGAGTATAGAATGGTGAAAGGATGAATTGCACAGTAATTGTCTATAGAAAGGTTCATAAGTCAGATAATTAACTATCAAAGAGTTCTTGTGTGCATGTTATGCAATTATTGCATGAATCTAATTGTATGCAACATAATCTTAATTTATCTCTTCATTTAAACATCTACTTGAACTCATCTAGTTTGGTGCTCTAACCACCTTACATATTGATTGTTCTTCATCCTTGTGTGCTCTTGAGTGATCAAGGAAGGTGTTTGGTGTTTTCTATAACCCAAATAAGGAGAAGATTCAATAAAGGAGGAGCATTATCAAAGGTACAAGTGCTGAAATTTCATGTTCTTATAATTTATGTATGCATGTATCTAATATTCCAGAATTTTTGGGATGTCTTGGATAGGAATTTAGATTCCAACATTTCCGCAAACTTGTTATTTATGTGATGCATGAATCCATGGATCCCTAACATTGATCCCACTTTTCATGATCTTCTTTAACATTTCTAGAACTTACTGTCTATCAAAATACTTTCATACGGAAAAAAATCAATATTCCATGAATTTCACTTACTGATAAACTAACTGATCAATTATGTCTTAGGGATGCATGTTAGATTTTGAAAATCTTTTATAGGGGTTTAACTCTCTTTTTCTTACTTTTTTGTCTCTCCTAATCATAACTCATATTCTTCAGAAGACATGAATAACTGAAAATGAATAAATGTTTTCCATTAGAGATAGTTGTTATTACTATCATTTATTGTTGAATAAGGTGCTTGTTTTTAGTTATGGAAGCAATGAAGTTATCCTTTACAATCATCTAACCAACTCAAAAGCTATCCATTCACATTTACAGTAACTCTAGTAGAATAGTTTAATAGATTGTCCCTTATCAATTCAGAATACTAATATCAGACAAAGTAGACAAGTCATTAGCATAAAAAATTAATACCTTCAATATGTGACTATTCAAAAGTGATAATATAGTGAAAATTAATTGGATGAATTATTTATTATGGAGAACGAGAAAAATTTTAAGTAATGAGTGACTTAAGCACAAGACCAATTGAGATAATTGAATAAGAAAAGGAAAGAAAAGCAAGAGAAGCATAACTAGAAAACGAAGAACTTAAATAGTGTTCACTAACTAAATAGTATAATTGAAAATTATTTTGGTTTAAGACTTGAGTTTGATGTTATATTTATATTATATCTCTTACTTTGTATTATCAACATATAGTTAAAGCATTCAATAAGTAGATTTGTAAGCTTATACTTTTCATTAGAATCTTCATGTTGGGATTTATGTTTTGTCTCACTCTCACTTCTATTTACAAGAATAATGCATATAGTAAATATAATACATATGCCTAATCTATGACTTCATATTCCATTGTGCATAATTACAATAAGTTAGTAGTATATTGAATTTGCATATATTTGGTAGTACAATTACATATTGTTATATTTGTTTTTGTTATTGGTTCTGTTTGAGGAATAACTTGTACTTCAAACGCAAAATTAAGAATAACTACTATGTTAGACCCCAAAATTAAGTATGAGTGCTTATATGGTGGATACTTAAAATTTAAACTAGAAATGGTATATGAAGGTGGAGAGAAAGGTTTTTTTGGTTATGAGGTAGATGATATTATATTGGTTAATTTTATGCTTGATTCTAAGAGGTTTATGTATGGATAAGGATGAGATTTTACCTATAAATTCCCACACATATCTTGAACAAGTAAAATTTGGGGTTTTCATTACTTGTAGACCAATAATATGCATTAATGGTTTTCATTTAAAGACGAGCTATAGTGGGTAGCTGCTGACAACCATTAAAAGGGATCTAAATGATAATACATTTACATTAACTTAGGCTATGTTAAGATTTGAGAACAAAGAGAGTTGGAAATGGTAATTGGGATGCCTACTTGATGATAGTGGAAATGATCAATCATGGTTGCTCATGAGTGATAGATAGAAGGTAACATAATGGAATATTCTTAATGTAAATTTCATATTTCCCCTGATTTCTTACTGAAGATATCTTAATTATATGATGCAAGGTTTATAAGAACTGTTTGAGCATGAGTATGCATATTTTGGCCATTATTATTGGTTTAAACATTTGTGGGCTAATTTATAAAGCAAATATAAACTACCAACTATTTATAAGGACCATATGCAGAGTATTGCTTTATATTGCACACACCAAGGTTATAAGCTACAATTAGTGAGATAGAGAGCATGAACAAGGATGCATTTGATTAATTAGTAGATATTCTTGATAAGAGAGGGTGTAAACATGTATTTGACCGATGATACAAGAGTGATTTGTTATCAAACAACATAACAAAGTATTTTTAATGTGCATTTAAGAAATGTAAGATGCGAACAAATCTTGACTTGTTTTGAACTGAAGAGAAGAGCTACCACAAAGAGATTTCAACAAAAGAAGAAAGGAATGGCTGCATACAATGATAAGATATGTCCTTAACATAATGTAAAATCTAGAGAAAAACTAGAAGGTGGCTAGAAGTTATGTGGCTCATTATATGCACAAGTACTACACCAAAGAGGCATATATGAGGTGTTATTGGAAGATTGTAAATCTAATACCAGGTGAACATTTATAGCCAATACCTAAAGAAGAACATCGATAAAAGATCAATCCTCCTTTGTATAAGAAAAGAGCTAGAAGGATAAAGATGAAGAGAATAAGGGAAGTTGGTGAAATAAAAGAACAATATGATTATTTAAATAAGGACTGGTGGTTATATAACTTGTAAGAAATGTAAACAATTTGGACATAATTTCAGAACTTATAAGATACCAGTACCTAGGTCAGTTTCCATAAGCAAAATGATGGTAAGCTTATTTATTTCATATTGATAAAAGAATTAGAATTTATGATAATAAAAATTGATATTATTTGTTCAATATAGGGTTAAGTCTATATGCCTTCCCAATAAAGCATTATAGTAGATACATCATAAAGAAAAAGAAAGGAACCTATGAAGAAATTGAAACAAAGAGGAAGGCAACCAAAGTTAGAAGATCTGACATCTCTATAAGGTTAAGAGTAGGAGAAAAGGTTAGACCAACAAAAATAACAAGAAATAAAGGAAGTACATAACTTATGGTGCTTTGTATTTTTGGAACTCATGTAGACTTTTTAGTCCTATGTAATTATAACCATCCCTCCTAAACACTTAAACACTAAACCAAAAGTGACAAGTTTAAGAATTAATTGAAAAGAAACTAATTACAAACAAACATGTACAAAACACCATTAAAATCAAAAACAAAAACTAAAGTGCCACACTCTTCAATAACGACGCCAAAATTGACATAGTGCATCATAACATTATGTAAAATAAACTAGATCTACAACTATAGTAATGGTGAGTCTAGGTCGATCCTACAGAGGTGTTCACCTAGCTTTTGTTATGAAAATAATCGATGTTTAGGTTTGGGGGGTTGGTTTGGTTTTAAAATAAGAAAATAAAATGAAACTAAACTAAAAATATTAAAGAAAAAATTCGAAAGTGATGAATTCATTGGGAGTCCAGTTCTTTGGCTTAATCTCAGTCCATACCCAGTTGAACATACTTCATTGATTTATTGTTCTCAAACCTCTCCTAGCAACTATTGATCGTAGATTAACAACAAGCTATGTTAATCTTGGTTTTTCCTTAGGTTATGTTTAATTAAGAGACACTCTTGAATTAAACCTAGCAACCGAATAACCTAAGATACGATCTCTAGATTTAATTGGAAAGTTGCATTACGAATTGAGAAAATAGGCCAATCTAAGCAACAACCATATACGCTCGGGTCATTTAACGTAGGTTATGTTATCCCTAATAATTACGAATCATTAGTCACTACAAATGAATCTCAAATATAATAATTACAAATTATATTGAAATTCTAGCTATGTTCATACATAAACAATCGAACGATAACGAGAATACAATCATTCTTATATAAAACCCAAATCTATATGCATAAGATAACACAATCAATTCCTAAAGAGAGAAAAAAAACAAATACAAAGAAGAAATGCTTAACCAGGTCGTCAGTATCAATGTCACCTCTGAACCAACGTCAAGATGCTAGCTTTCCATGGGTCTCCAAATGGATGTAACTTTGCCCCTTCTCCTTATCTTCTCCTGAAGCTTCACTCTTGATTTTCTCCCAGTCGAAAACACCAAACTATCCATCCCCTTGTGTCATCACCATCTGTTTGCTTTTATATGAAAACTTAAGGTCAAATAGTGAGTTGTCTATTGTCATACCCGTGACTTGGTATGTCATGGGTGTGAGAGGTGCGTCACAATAGTGACACACCTATGCATTGGCATGAGAATGGTCTCATGCCCATGCAACTTGTTGTAAAGCTGTGAGATATGCTCATAGCTGTACAATTATTTGGTCTGACTGTTAGCTCTTTTACAACATCTCTTCATATTATTTTCCATTTTCTTTCCTTCTTCTTGCTTTAATCCTCTTCTTCTTATTCCATGAAGATAAGTGAGTATGATTTTTCATAAATGATCCAAATATAGTGCTTTCAACTCAGTTTAACTTTTTTGCTTCCAAATCATGCCTAAAATCATATATGAACTAAAGTGAGTGTCTTAAACAGTTTCGTATCATTAATCACTAAGTGTTATTTGAAGTAAATCATAAGTTAATATAGAATTCACGTACAATATACGAAATACACAAGAAGGGAGGTTGAATTGTATATTCTTTTCGTGAATACAAAAACTTTAATATATCTTGTTAAAACTTTTCCAACTGTTAAAAAGAATACCATAAAAGTTATACAAAAATAGTTACGTAGTTAAATTGCAAATAATTTTTATATACTTGTCTAAAAACAAAATAGAATAAAGTAAAAGGATAGAAGATAGATGCTGCGATTTTTATACTGGTTCACCCCAAACCATAGGCTGCATCCAGTCCTCAGAGTTCGTCTGAGATTTCACTATATGCTATAATTTTACAAGTATTCTTTCTACCCTCCCAGAGCCTCTTCAGGTCTCTTACACAAAGTATTCTTTCTACTATCTTAGCCTCTCCAAGCTCTTAGCCTTTTCTTTCTCTCACAAGAAAGATATTGTAAGCTTTTTGTTACAGTAGAGTTTGCTCTCTACTATCACACTTTTGAATACATAATTTTTCTTTTTAAGTAAACACTTGAAAGCTAAAAAGCTCATTCAATCTTCATCTACGACTAGTATATATACAGCCTAAGTCTATAACTGCTTCTTGATTCTTGATAACTACTTCTTGATTCCTATAGAACCCGTTATTCAGTTGAGTTCTGTAACTAACTCCAACTAACTGTCTGACGTACTAGCGTATCTTCATCTTTGTATCGTCTGTGTTTTCCTCTTTTTCTGTGTTTTTCACTTCTTCTGTGTTCTCCGCTTCTTCTTTGTTTTCACTTCTTCTGTGTTTTTTGCTTCTTCTGCGTTTTCCACTTCTTATGTATTTTCAGCTTCTTCTGTGTTTTCCACTTCTTCTGTGTTTTCATTTCTTCTGTGTTTTCCGCTTCTTCTGTGTTTTTCATTTCTTCTGTGTTTTGCGCTTCTTCTATGTTTTGCGCTTCTTCTGTGTTTTCCGCTTCTTCTGTGTTTTCACTTCTTCTATGTTTTCTGCTTCTTTTGTGTTTTGCGCTTCTTCTGTGTTTTTTACTTCTTCTGTCTTTTCATTTCTTCTATGTTTTCACTTCTTCTGTTTTTTTTACTTCTTCTGTGTTTTTCGCTTCTTCTGTTTTTTTTACTTCTTCTGTGTTTTTCGCTTCTTCTGTGTTTTCAGCTTCTTCTGTGTTTTC
>JANIIA010000191.1:14275974-14290542 GCA_027478495.1 Erythroxylum alaternifolium | reverse complement strand
ATCCAAGTCATTATCCAATTAATATTTTATATGTCCAATTAATAAATAATGTCAAAACTAATTATTTAGATATATAACATATATCCTAACATAATTATTCACTTCTTCGCTAACAAAAAGTTCCGTTGAGAAAAGATTAGTGACAAGAATCACTTTATTTAATACACAGTTACTATCCAAATCCCCATTAGTGATTTAATCAGTTGTACAATCCCCACTTGCACATGCATGGAGGATTTCTTAAACATGCAAGTCAAAAGACAACATCAAAGTCTGGTTGAGTTAAGTTCATCCTAATCTTGGATAGAACATTATTAAAGTCCTACGTACTAAAAAAACGTTATCTGATAGGTCATAGGTGTCATTATAAAGTTTTCCCAAGGTGTGATGAAACATAGATAGTTGTTACTAGTTCCACTTATGATTAACATAACAATCTTTTGTGGTTCCATAGGTATACGTTGCTTTGTTGTTTCATCTTTTTGTAAGAGTGAAAATAAAAATTATCCTTGGAACCCTCCCAGAACTTGGTACCCGTGAGTTTGTGATTCAGGAAGTGATGCAAAATGGGTCTTGGGGTATCTAGAAAGTTATGATCACCTAAACAATTCCTCACAGTATCGGTACCCAGCATGACAGTAATTTATACTACAACCTAGTTTCTTTAGAACTAGCCAATTTACCTGACATAACTTGTAACAATAGTAAACCTGCGACTCTGGTTTCTAACCGAAACTAGAAACGGATATTTCCTTAAATGACAAGATTTCAATTTGGTGAAATGGGGTCATATAAATATGTTAAAAGACTTACCAAACACATACAAACATTACTTGCTATGACTTCCCCTTTTGTTTGGCCCTTTTTTCTCGGATTCCAAAACTTGGAGACCCTTTTGTTTTTTGACAACAACATAATATCTAAAAGTCTAGCCGGAGCATGTGAGTGACCTTGCCAGCGCAACCACCGTAATATCTCTACATCATTGGGAAGTACAAGCTTCACCAATTTTAGAGCAAGTGTTCCAACCAGCTTTAAAGAAGATAGAAAAACAATAATAAACTTATTAGTATACCACACGACACATGCATTAAGGTTTTGATCAAAATAAAATAACAAATGTTAATCACTTTTAGGTCTTTTTGGACTAAAATAAATATATTTATTTATTTGTATTTTTATATATTTTGAATCAGTTAGAACTATATGCACTTGTCAAATTTATAGTTTAGACTTAGATTATGGAATTCCACCAATAAGGTTGAACTTGTGATATAATTTTATGTTCTTTAAATGTATAAAAGAAGAGAATAAAATACTCTTTTGTTATCCATTTAAGTTAGGAATGCGCATGCACTTGCAAGTTACAATCGAAGATGGTGGAAATAAGAAAACTGAGGATGATCATCATCAACAGAACAGAAGAAAGGAATGGAGGGCATGCATATAACTTGATTAGAATCTTGTTTCCATACTAGGAAGCTTAAAGAATAAGGAGTGAGTATGTGATGTTGTGTATTCGGTAGGCGTTTAGATAGGGATCGATCTTTGGACGCCAAAAGGTGCCGGACTGAGTGAGGCATGTGCCTCTCACATCACTCTTTATCACGTGGGGTTACTTTGCCACCACACACAAGCCCCACTTCTGTCTTATTTTTTGCGCTTCAGCTTCACTTATTTTGTTTTTCCCTCACCTCTTCACACTCCTCTTGCATACACACACAAAGAGATATCTCATTTATCTCTTCATACGTTTCAACTGATTATTTAATTTTCATCAAATCCAATTTAGACATGTGTAATCAATCTCTATATACAAGTATATATCTTTAACATGACTAGTCAATAAAAAAAGGTACCATTAGCTTTGTTTTCTCTTTTGATTTTTCCTTTTCTTTAAAAATGGCGGAAGGTATAACTTTTTGTTCATTTACCTATTGATCCTAAAGGGTGTCTCAACCTCTATGGTTTCTTGCATTTACCAACAAAGTTAAACCCTTGGAAGACAGAAATGTCTAAACCGAGAAACAGCAGCAGCATGAATTAACATTAGTAGTTTCTGTCCATACGGTGAGAAGCCTCCGCTTGTAGTACACAAAAAAAGGTATATCTTCCTCACATTTTGTACGTTGCTTTGGAGGTAAGTTAAAGCCAATAAGAAGGGCAATAGAAAAATTTATGTCAACAAAAACATCCAAAGTTTTTATGGGCGGGCACACACAAATTGTGAGAACATAATGATTTTGTTTTTTAACGCTGGCTCCGCCCTTTTCAAACAAAATTGAACCAGGAAAGGACAAAGTATTACTCGGTTAATGGGAATTTGTCCTATCAGTCCTTAATTTGCAGGCCCTGATACAGGAATTATCTTTATGACTTGATAAGAATCAGCCTGGGGTTGCCTTTCTTTTTACCTTGTACACCAAATGGTTTTTTTTTAACACTAAAATAATTAAGTGAACTGTGGATTAGTGCTTAATTCAAAATACAGCCATTATTTGACTCTTCAAATTTCAAAGTTTTTGGTTTTAGTTATAGAGGCTCCGTGAAGGCCCAGATCAGTTAACAGCGACGTCAACAAAATGAATAATACAAGATCAACCCCCCCGATTGCAGGCCAACGGTACAAAGCAACCCTTCTCATGCTGACTTAAACTTAAATGTGTAAACGACCGCACCACATACCAAATTCCAACAACTTAAACAAAAAAATAATTATTTATGTAGAGAAAGAGAGAGATTGGTGGATACGGAGGTGGTGCTACAACGGTCAGATTGGGAGGAAATTGAACTGACGCCGTCAAAATATCTGGCCGTCCTATCAGCTTCAATTCAAAAAACATAAACCACCGTAACGGCATTATGCATACGTCTCTCTCTCTCTCTCTTTTTCAATTTCTAAATTTAACTCTCAACAACACCTAACACAAATACACAAACAAAAACTCTCTCTCTTCCAATATAAAAAGCCAAAGCTTCCGTTTTTACTTGCTTTCTCTCTCTTTCTCTCTTCTCTTCTCTGTAAAATCTCTCTGAAATCATCGCACAGATATATTTTCAACAACACCTTCACTTTGATACAATTCTTGTAAGTTCTTGTGATAGATTTTCAAGTTTCTTCTGCTCATTTCTCTTGATCCATTTTCACTTACCTGATCTCTCTTTCTCTCGCTGTTTTTACATGCATTTATACGTACACCTCTGTCTGCATCTCTACGCGTGCGCGTGTATTATTAGAACACATTGAGTCTTTAATGTTTCTGTCTTTATCTCATTTCTTGTGATTAGCGCGTTATTGTGTGAGCTGAGCTAAATCCGTGAACTCATGAACTGGTCTTTTTAAAAGATTCAGGGAACAATGTGTTTATGTAGGATATGGAATTATTTTCAAGATGGTGACTTTTTGTTGTAAAATTAATGGACTTCCTATTTTTGTGGATTTGCGTATGGACTGTTTTTATTTTAATAAATTAGTTTGATTTGTCTTTGTTTCTGTCTAAATTTCGTCTGACTGACTGATCTGATACTGAGCTAAGGGTGGTCATTTCGTCTTCTTTTCGTTTAGTGTTCATGGTTAATTGGTTGACTAAGTGAGTTTTTGCTCGATCAGCGATTGGCGGAGAAGAGGCTTGAGGTTGTTTTAAAGCTAAGTTAGAGGATAGAGCTGAATGGATTCTTCACAGTCAAGAAGAGGGGGTTTGGTTTCCATATCCCCATCGCAGACTCCACGCTCAAGTGACAAGTCATCACGAGATCTACGATCAGGGGAATCAAATTCAAGTACCAAAAATGATAAAGATAAGGGTGTCAATGTACAGGTTATTGTGCGTTGCAGGTCAGTTGATTTGTTGTCTTTTAATGGGTTTGAGTTTGATTCCGGATTCAATAACGTCTTCCAGAGTTTTATATTGAATAATTGATTGAGCTTCTGTTCATACTAGGAAGTCTGAGGTCTTTTTGACTTCTGAGCGATTAACTGCCTACTGCTTTAGACTGGACACATTTTTTGCTTTGGCTGTCGTCATTAATCAGTTGTTTTGTTTACATTCTTTAGGCCTCTGAATGACGATGAGCTCAGAGTACATACTCCAGTGGTGATTTCCTGTAATGAGGGTAGAAGGGAAGTTACTGCTGTTCAGAATATAGCTAACAAGCAGATTGATAGAACCTTTCTATTCGACAAGGTCTGCCTTACAGTTCAAAATAACACTCACAACATGGATATATATATTAAGTTTGATCTTGATATTCTATTTGATAGTGATAGACAATTGAGTTGTAGCAATGGTTGGTTTTCTTATAGGTTTTTGGACCAACATCCCAACAAAAGGACTTGTATGGTAGTGCAGTTTCTCCCATAGTATATGAAGTTCTTGAAGGTTACAACTGCACCATCTTTGCCTATGGTCAAACAGGAACGGGGAAGACTTACACTATGGAAGGAGGAGCAAGGAAAAAGGTTATATTTTTGGGGAGATATTTGTTTTCTTAGTTTTCTGCATTTAGCTGCAACTAAGCTTATTGTTTTTACTCCCATTGTAGAATGGGGAATTTCCTAGTGACGCAGGTGTCATCCCAAGAGCAGTAAAACAAATTTTTGACATACTGGAAGCTCAGAATGCTGAATATAGTATGAAAGTAACATTTCTGGAGCTATACAATGAGGAAATAACTGATCTTCTGGCTTCTGAAGAAACTTCCAAGTTTATAGATGACAAATCTAAAAAACCCATAGCGCTTATGGAAGATGGAAAAGGTGGTGTTTTTGTTAGAGGCTTGGAAGAAGAGATAGTGACTACTGCCAATGAGATTTACAAAATTTTGGAGAAAGGTTCTGCAAAGAGGCGTACAGCAGAGACCCTCCTTAACAAGCAAAGCAGTCGTTCTCACTCAATATTTTCCATCACTATTCACATCAAAGAATGTACACCTGAGGGTGAAGAGATGATCAAGTGTGGAAAGTTGAATCTAGTTGACCTTGCTGGTTCGGAGAATATCTCAAGGTCAGGTGCAAGAGAGGTATGGCATAGCAAACTCCGAAACTTTTCTGCTGTAAAATTATTTTAATATTATATGATTATAAATAGGTACAATCTTCAACATTCTGCTTTTGGACTTCTCACTTGCTTTTTCTGTTGACGTTTTCGTTTTCTTGTTTCATGGAATGCTTGAATATTTATAAAGTGATAACCATTTTCAGGGCAGAGCAAGGGAAGCAGGAGAGATTAATAAGAGTTTGCTTACACTTGGTCGTGTCATCAATGCTCTGGTGGAACATTCTGGTCATGTACCTTATAGGTAATAGTTGAAAGAAAAGATCAATATATTTAGCATATTTATAGTGTTCTTGAACTCTAAAAGTGATGTAACTTGAAATACATTTTTTAATTCAGGGACAGTAAACTAACAAGGCTGTTGAGGGATTCATTGGGAGGGAAAACAAAGACATGCATTATTGCAACTATATCTCCGTCAGTACATTCCTTGGAAGAAACTCTAAGTACTTTAGATTATGCACACCGTGCCAAGAACATCAGAAACAAGCCAGAGGTAAATATCCTGGTTGCTATTTGATGGCAGATTCTATGTTAACTGTCTACTCATCCAATTTGTAAGTTCTCACAATGCCAAACATATCTTGTTCCGGTTAGTTTGATTCTAACTTTGGTTTCTCTTTCAGATTAACCAAAAAATGATGAAATCTGCTATGATTAAGGATCTGTACTCTGAAATTGACCGGCTGAAGCAAGGTATTTTCTGGCTTCTTTATGTGAGAGAAAAAAAAAAGAAACAGAGAAAGCATTACTCATTTGATTTACTGTTAATTTTCATGCGTAAATTGTATGTATTCTATTTTCTTTAATGTTCATCAGAGGTTTATGCTGCAAGAGAGAAAAATGGAATCTATATACCACGAGATAGATACCTTCAAGAAGAAGCTGAAAAGAAGGTTCTCACCTCATGATAATATTCTTCATCTGAGTCCTTAACTGAGTTTTCTGATGATGTGTAACTATGTAGTTCCTTACGCTTTGCTTACCCAGGCAATGGCTGAAAAAATAGAGCGCATGGAACTTGACTCAGATTCCAAGGATAAGGTGTGCTTCATCATGATTACATTTCCCTACTGTTCTTTCCACTTTTACAACTAGTGATCAACAACTAAATATGCTATCATCCTGAATTGAGCAGCAAGTGATGGAGCTTCAGGAACAATATGATTCCCAGCTACATTTAACTGAAGAATTAAGTGAGAAGCTTGAAAAAACCGAGGTAAGTATTTCAAGTTACAGCTGCTTATACCATTACACCTTTCTGCTCCCGTCTTTTTCGAAATCTGAAGTTAATTTTTCAACCTTAAAAAATTCAGAAAAAGCTTGAGGAGACTGAGAATTCATTGTCTGATCTGGAGGAAAAACACAGACAGGCAAATGCAACAATAAAAGAGAAGGAATTTTTAATATATAATCTGCTCAAATCTGGTAAGATGGACTAATCTGCACTTAGCATCCTTTTAGGATTTCTTCTGTGTTATGATTTCGATGTATCTAAGTTTGGACTTTGCTGATAATGTCCAAACTAGTGCCAGTGGTACCTTTTGTTTCGTTTATCTTTTATGGCTTTTTTCACATTATGTCACCGGGCTTGTCCATTTTTCAGAGAAAGCACTGGTGGAGCGTGCATTTGAGCTCCGGGCTGAATTGGAAAGTGCTGCATCGGATGTGTCTGGATTATTTGCAAAAATAGGTTTGACTTGGTTTGGAAGACGACAAAGTTTCTGAATCGTCGCAAAATAATTGATTTATAATGTTTCATTTTCAGATCGGAAGAATAAAATTGAAGATGGGAATAAGGTGCTAATTCAGAAATTCCAGTTCCAGTTAACCCAACAGCTTGAAGTTTTGCACAAGACTGTAGCAGCCTCTGTGTCTCAACAAGAGCAACAGTTGAAGGACATGGAAGAAGATATGCAGTCATTTGTATCGACAAAGACTGAGGTAAGATTAAATGAGATTTTAACCGGGCTCATCTTTTATATTATTTAGTCTTAGCAAGAACTAAGGCGTTGCATGCGTAAAGGCTGCTGAAGAACTTCGAGGAAGAGTTAGACAGCTCCAAACCATGCACGGATCTGGGATTAGAGCTTTGGATGATTTGGCCAATGATCTTGAGGAAAATTCCCAGTCAACCCTTTCTAATCTAAACTCTGAAGTTTCAAATCATTCACATGCACTTGAGGGTGTAAGTGTCAGATCCACACAACTGGGTTTTGAGCAAGAAACATCCATCCTTTCCATTTTTCTGACGTCAGCTTTACTTGATTCAGCTCTTCCAAAGAATAGCTTCCGAGGCTGATGCTTTGCTTAACGATCTTCAATATAACCTTCATGTGCAAGAGGAGAAACTAAGTGCATATGCACAGAAACAGCGTGAGGTATGTAATTGTTTGACGAATTTTATCCTTCTTTCTCTTGCTGTTTTGGTAAATGATTATGTTTGGATATTGAATGCAGGCACATCATAGAGCTGTGGAAACTGCACGGGCAATTTCTAAAATAACAGTGAATTTCTTCGGTACTCTAGATATGCACGCCTCCAACCTCAACCAAATCATAGAGGAGGCACAAACAGTTAATGATAAAAAGTTAACTGCACTGGAGGAGAAGTTTGAGGTTGTTACATTGCTTAATCTATGTTATTTTATTTCTTGTTATTTAATATTTTTATGGTACTTGTAGGAATGTGCCGCTAATGAAGAGAGGCAGTTATTGGAAAAAGTGGCAGAGCTGCTCGCAAGTTCAAATGCAAGGAAGAAAAAATTGGTATGTGTATGTGCAACTCCTCTGTTGAATGGCTGGACATTTGCCCTTGAAAAAGGTTATCTCAATTTATGACTACTTGCATGCATGCTTCAGGTGCAAATGGCAGTCCACGATCTTCGCGAAAGTGCAAACAGTAGAACCAGCAAAATACAACAAGAAATGTCAACTATGCAGAATTCTACGTCATCAATAAAATCCGAATGGACACTCCACATGCAAAAAACTGAATCCAATTATCTTCAGGATACTTCAGGAGTCGAGAGTGGAAAGAAAGATATGGAGGAGGTTGTTCATAATTGGTAAGAATATTTTGATCTGTTCAGCCAATGCAAGTACTCTGTTATTCTATTTTACTCTTCTGAATTTGTTCCAATCGCAACATTTCCAGTTTGAATAAGGCAAAACTGGGTGCACAACAGTGGAGGAATGCTCAAGAATCATTGCTAAGCCTCGAGAGAAGCAACGTTGCTTCTGTGAATTCCATTGTCAGGTATGCCATTCCCATTAGAGTTGATGAATCTTTTGGTTCAATAACATTCAACTGATTTTTAACTCTCCGATCAGTGGAGGAATGGAAGCCAATCAAGCCCTGCGTGATCGGTTTTCATCTGCCGTATCAACTGCCATTGAAGATGTTGGTGCAGCGAATAATAATCTCCTCTCCGCAATTGGCCGTTAGTATCGCTGATTTTGCTCTATATTGTCTGTAGTTATTTATGCCCCATGTTGTTCTTGTTAGTGACTAGCAAAACCTATGCAGATTCGTTACAACTTGATCATGATGCTTGTGGAAATCTCAATTCAATGCTAACTCCCTGCTGTGAAGATTTGAGAGAGTTAAGGGGTGGTCACTACCACAAGATTGTAGAAATTACAGATAATGCTGGAAAATGTCTTCTGAATGAATATAAGGTCAGGCATCTAACGAGCGGAAAGATTTTGAACACAAATAATTCCATACCAAACATTTTAATATGTTCACTCGGGTGTTGCTGATATTTTTTTGTATCCTTTTACTAAACAGGTGGATGAACCATCTTGTTCAACACCGAGAAAGAGGGGTTTCAATCTCCCAAGCATTGCATCAATTGAAGAGCTCAGAACCCCAGCTTTCGAGGAATTGTTAAAATTGTTTTGGGATGGAAAATCGGTGAAGCTAGCAAATGGAGATATGAAACATCTACTAGCTGCATATGAGGCAGCTCAATCCATGAGAGATTCCAGGGTACCTCTCACTGCTATTAACTAAAGTGAGGTGTTGTACAGAAAATATGAATTCTAGTTAAAGCTACTACTACCGATTGTTTGGTTAAAGAAAAAGTTCACCTTGGATAGAAAAATATATAGATTCTTTATTTGTTTTGGTTCGTCAAAAATAGGACAAGGGTTTTGGTGAATGCAGTTGAAAGTCGATGCCTTTTAATGTACCCAAAAGTTTTTATTTGCATCAACTCTTCAAAACAATTATCCATCTTAAGAGGTGGAAATTAAAGAAGGAAGAAAAAATAATGCCTACAATTATCCGGAAGCGACTGATTCTGATTTTGCTTCAGTTTCTATTCAAGTAATAAAATATCCAACATAGCAAAACTTTTACTGGAAAAAAAGATTTTGTACTACAGAAATACATCATTGAAGAGGTACAAGTGGAAAATAAAGACGACTGAAAAAGTTGATACGGCAACACGTCTGCCAATGTTCCAACAACTACAAGCAGACAGTGTGAAGAAAGGGTCCATGGCAAATGAAGCCAAACCGCATATTCCAAACAAACCCTTGAACATATCCTCACTTTATCACCAAAATGGACATTTTTATTTATTTATATTTTTCCATGTGTGAAGTTTCCTCTCTAATCTTTTTTTTTTAATTTTATCAATATGCAAGTTTTTGGAGGCGATACAAAGGAAGAAGAGGAGTTCTGGACTAAGAAGGCCTAAGGGTGTTCATGCCTAAGCCCAAGCTGGCCCATTTTAGTTCCTGCCTGATTTTACCCTTTCCAAGCTAACCCTCTCTCCGTTCATTGCTTGCAGACAAAGCTAACAAGAAAAGAACTAAAGATGTGAAGCATAAGATTATATTTAAATTTTATCCCCCGATAACCCGACTTCATAAAGACATGATAAAAATGGTCATGTTATTAAAAAGTACTGAATTCCAACTTAGTTGGATGCCCAACTGACTCTCCAAAAGAAGATTATCGCAATATGGAAAGTTACAACATCCATTGGGTACCAAATTACTAGATAACCACTTGTTTTAAAACATGACTTGAATCTCCATATGTTTGCTTAACCATACTATGTTTTGCGTGCTAACTCCTAAAGAAAGAATTAGCGATCGAGGCCTTTAAATGACGAACTTCAAGCCTGTGAAATTAGCCAATGTTCTTCGTTAGAAAGCACAAAGCAAGTACGAAAGCAAACAATTCTGATGCCTAATTTATGAATGAAAAGCAAAATAAAAACATAAGCTTGCTTAACTACAAATACCTGCAATTTATGCATATATATAGGTCTTCATTGCTTAAGAATAGGAACAATCAACATAAACAAACTTCTTAAAAGACCATGTCTAAAATTTAGATTTTACAACAAATTCCATAAAATAAAATAAAAACAAATACCTTTTGAGATTTTTCCCACTAAATTTCTTAATATTATTAATATATGTGTTTAGAGTTTGTATAGGATCTCCACTTTATAATATCACACCTCTAAATTAATTAGCATCAACCACTAATATCGCTTAAGACGTACCACATTTTTCTTCATTAAAACAAAAAGAATAATAATTATTACTTATTAGATAGCTGCCAACATGAGGGCTACAAAATACAATTTGCAGCCTGGAGACACTCTACTAATGATGAGTTTACTCGTCAAGTAAACAAACAAACGTAACAGCGTTTGTGGTCAGGTCATCATTTTTGCGTGGCCGATTGTCATTCTACGTTCTTATATATATAGACATATAATGTTCTTGAAGTTATTCTTATTTTGGACATATAACTAAAATAACTTCCTTCCGGATCATAACTACCTATCTAAGTCACTCTTGTACCTTCCATTTATTGTTTGCCTCTTCCCAAAAACCAGCTTGACCGTTTCATATGTACTCTTGTCTCTCTGTCTGTCCGAATTGCCATAATAAGAAATCGTCTCCATGCATGCATACAAACTCCTCCATTTTGATTAAGTTATTGCCAGAAGTGCATTTATTCATATCTTGTCCAGGTCTGATCGATATCAGTGTCAATGAGCAACAAGGGAGAGTCTTCAAGATGGATGCTGGACAGCGTTGAGATTGATCAAATGGTTAACGTACCTATAAACGATGATGGACACAAGACTAATTCATGTACACCATCTAGACCTGCCAAGGATTCACCAACCAATATCAGGCATTCCGGTAATCTTGGTATGTCCCTAAGAAGAACTACAAGCAACTTTGGCGCGTCGATCAAGAAAACTACGAGCAATGCATTGAGGAAAAGTGGTGTTCTGGGTCCAGCGCCGGCACATTCCCGGCCGCCAAAAATGGAGAGGACAGCGTCAGCAGCAGCTAGAGGGCTTAACAACCTCCGGTTTCTTGATAGGACGGTGACAGGGAAGGAACAGGACGCATGGACATCCATCGAAAGGCGGTTCGATCAATTTGCAGTTGATGGGAAGCTCCCTCGGGAAAAATTTGGAGTATGCGTCGGTGAATATCTCTCTTCTTTTTTTTCAACATGTTTCTCGTACTTTGGCAGGCACACATCAGAAAACCAAATGAATCTGAAAAGGGCAAAACTTATATTTCCCTTATAGGAATGGGAGATCAATCAAAAGACTTTGCTGGAGAAATATTTGATGCCATTGCAAGGCGTAGAATGGTGTGCACCATAAATGGGATAACTCGGGATGAAATGAAATTGTTTTGGGAAGATATGACTAGACAAGATTTTGACACTCGGCTCCAAATATTTTTTGACATGTGAGGATATTTTGTAAAAATTCACTTTCAAACAACTATATACCTGAGTTCAGCTTACCAAAAGAAAGTTTTGACAATGAAAACTTTTGCAGGTTTGACAAGAATGGAGATGGTAGGCTATCTGAGGATGAAGTGAAGGAGGTGAGTGAGCGTTCCCCTTTCTGTATAGATATACGAGCTAATGAAGTTTCTCATCACATGCTTATTTTTTAATGGCAAAAGGTTATTGTGTTGAGTGCCTCAGCAAACAAGCTCGCAAATCTTAAAGAGAACGCGAAAACATATGCAGCTTTAATCATGGAAGAACTTGACCCCGATCATCATGGATACATAGAGGTTCATAGAAACGAAAAGAACTACTGATATTCGTCGTAAAATTCAGACTATGTGATCAATTAACTAGTAACTCTAATTCTTTTAACTTTTTATTGGATTGATCAGATGTGGCAGCTAGAAACTCTACTAAGGGGAATGGTGAGCCCTGATGGATGCCCTAAACTAGAGCACAAAGATGAAAATCTCCTCACAAAAGCCATGATCCCAAGTAGATACAGAACACCTGTTAGCAAATCCTTTTCATTAACTATAGAACTGATTCACGAGAATTGGAGGAGAGTGTGGGTTGTCATTCTCTTGTTAGTCATAAATGTGATTCTTTTCCTTTGGAAATTCAACCAGCACAAGGGCTCGCCTATCTACAAAATCTCAGGAAATTGTCTGTCTGCAGCCAAGGCTACAGCAGAAAATCTCAAGTTTGATATGGCTCTCATTCTTATTCCTGTCTGCCGGAAAACACTTACTATGCTCAGATCATCTTTTCTTAATAATTTCATCCCTTTTGATGACAATATAAACTTCCACAAGATGATTGCATTACTGATAGCGATAGCCACAGCAGTCCACACAATGGCTCATTTGGCTTGTAATTTCCCATTGTTGACTTCATGTCCAAGAGAGAAATTCATGGCCGTTGTTGGACCACTGTTCAAATACCAACAGCCAACATATTGGTCTCTCCTATCAACTACAGTAGGCATAACTGGGATCCTCTTGATTCTCATTATGACCTACTCATTTACCCTGGCAACACACTATTTCAGGAAGAATGTTGTCAAATTGCCAGGGCCATTTCACCATTTGGCCGGTTTCAATTCTTTTTGGTATGCACATCACTTGTTGATCTTCTCCTACATCCTTCTCTTTTTGCATGGCTACGTCCTCATTTTTGAAAAGCCTTGGTACGAAAAGACAGTGAGTCCAACCTGATCCACCTCCAATAATTTTTCTAAGATTCCCAACGGGTGAGTCTGTTGCTAAATTTCTCCTGCTATTATGCAGACATGGATGTATATAATCGTGCCAGTATTGCTGTATCTCTGCGAGAGACTCTTCTCAAGGTTTCAAAACCATATTAATCATGGAGTAAGCGTCATTAAGGTATGAAACTTTTTCCTTAAATGTATATCATCAAGTTTCATTTACGGATAAATATTCTTCCAGTTTCTATTGCTCTTTTCGACATTGCAGGCAGTGGTATACTCGGGGAACGTTCTTGCATTATACATGAGTAAACCTCCTGGCTTCAAGTACCAAAGTGGAATGTACATTTTTGTCAAGTGCCCGGATTTATCACAATTCGAATGGTGATTGTTAAGATATAATCTCTTATTAATTACGAAATCATCATATTTCCATGTTTAACCACTATAGTTCTCATTTGGTACAGGCATCCCTTTTCAATTACTTCTGCGCCTGGGGACGATTACTTGAGCGTCCACATACGAACATTAGGAGATTGGACGACTGCACTTAGAAAGAAATTCGAAAAGGTTGCATATGAACATTATCTTACAATGTCAAGACAAAAGCTTTCTTGTTATTTCATTTGTATGTCATGACAGGGAATTTGTCACGCTGTTAAAGCAATTACATTAGAATCTCTAAGGCAGTTGACATAGTGAGATATTTATGTTCCCTGAATATGTGTCAGCTCCTGCCCTCATAGCTCATCCACTTATGTTCTCATGTTGTTCATGTCCCGAACTGATAAAACTTTTTTTTCTTTTGGTCTTTATATTTTCCAGGTATGCGAACCTCCGGCTGCAAAACAAAAACCAGGAAGCCTGATGAGAATGCAGACTAAAGCACTATCGGATTCCAACTATGAAGAAATACAAGCAACGTGAGTAAGGTGGTTGTATAACTGCCCAAATTCTTCAGAACACGTGAGATCTGTATATAACATCTCATTTTTTATTACGACAGATTTCCAAGGATCCTTATCAAGGGACCATTTGGAGCTCCTGCTCAGAATTACAAGAAGTATGACGTTCTCTTGCTAGTAGGTCTAGGAATCGGCGCAACCCCATTTATTAGCATCATAAAGGATCTTCTCTATCACATCAAGCTACACGCCCCAAAACCAGTGAGTTTAGTAATACTTAACCAAATTTAATTTCCTTAACGGAATATCTTCAAATTATCAAGAAACATTATTTTCCTGACAATAATTGCATACACAGGACCAAGAGTCATCTGCAAGAAAATATCCTGAAAGAGCCTATTTTTACTGGGTCACAAGGGAACAAGGTTCTTTTGAATGGTTTAAAGGTGTCATGGATGACATAGCAGAATATGACCGCACTGTATGTTTTTCAATCTCCATGTACCACAATTTTGCGTCTTTCTTTTCCTTTCCGCCACTGATTAGAGTAACACTTTTGGTTACATTGGCTCTTTCAATGACACAGAACATGATTGAAATGCA
>JANIIA010000191.1:14104800-14136907 GCA_027478495.1 Erythroxylum alaternifolium | reverse complement strand
CTCGCGGGGCACGGACTCGGGTATCACTGTCGATATCGGGTTCGGGTTCAGCGGGAGTGGGGTGTTACAACTTTAGTGGTGGTGGATGCAATGGTGCGGTATTCCGCTTCAGTGAAGGACTTGGCCACTGAACGTTATTTCTGAGAAGCCCATAAGATGGGATTAGATCCAACGTAGACAACATAAGCACTAGTAGACTGATGGTCAGTAGAATCTCCTGCCTAGTCGGCAACACAGAAGGTAGTGAGTGTGAGAGAAGAGGTGGGTTTGATAAGAAGGCCATGTTGGATGGTAGACTTTAAGTATCTTAATATGCGTTTGAGAACCTGAAAATGATCATTTATAACAGATTGCATGTGTTAAGCAAGGTGATTAATAGAGAAGGAGATGTTTGGCCTAGTGAGTACAAGATATTATAGATTTCCAATAATAATTCGATAGGTTTTGCCATCAACTGAAAGGGAATCACAGTCAAATTTTGTTGACAAAGACAATGGAGTAGAAATAGGCTTGGCAACAATCATGGAAAACCTGTACAGAATGTCTCTGATGTAGCCATGTTGCGAAAGAAAGAGACCCTACTTGCATGGAAGAAGTTCCAGCCCTAGGAAATATTGAGGCATGTCAAGATCCTTTAGAGAGAATGATTTAGACAAGACTACCATAAATTTATCAAGAAAAATTGGACAATTGCTCATCAATAGTAGATCATCAACATCAACTAAGAAATAGGCCAGACCCTCACCATGATTGTATACAAATAAAGAAGTATCCGTGAGTGCATCGGTGAAGCCAAAAGAAAGGAGAATGTTATGAAGAGAGTGATACCATGTGCGTGGTGCTTGTTTGAGCCCATAAAGAGACGCTTGGAGTTTGCAAATATGATGAGGGAATTGAGGATGAATAAAGCCAGCAGGCTGATGCATATATACCTCTTCAGAGAGTGAGCCATGAAGGAAGGCATTATTGACATCCATATGCCTTAGAGACCAGCCAAGAGATAAAGCAATAGTAAAAATAATTTAATAGTCTGAGGCTTAATGACAGGACTAAATGTCTCACTCTAGCCAATGCCTAGACACTGATGAAAACCTTTGGCTATAAGATGAGCCTTATATCGAGCAATAGAGCTATCAGGATTTCTCTTTAAGCGAAAAACCCATTTGTTGCCAATGACATTGAACGAAGGTTTAGGAGGAACAAGGTCCCAAGTTCCATTAGAGAGGAGTGCATTAAGCTCCTTAGTCATGGCTTACGGCCAATGAGGTAATTTTGAAGCTTGGGAGAAACAGGTTGGTTCAATGTTACTGGGTAACAAATACCGCTCAACAGAGAAGGCATGTTAGGGTTTGAAAATGCTTGCTTTGGCTCTTGTGACCATCGTGTGAGTGCCAAGAAGATTGGGTGGAGGATGCTCTAGTTTAGTGATTTCCAAACCTGGTGAAGAAAATTGGGAACATGTAGACATTGTTGGGTCAAAAGAGGCGGTAGTATGAGAGTTAATATGGCCAAGGTGGGATGAGTTTGAGGGTGAAGAAGAGAGATATTAGTTAGTGTGGTTGGGAGGAGTGGTGATGTGTCAATAAGAGAGTTAGTGGCATTGGGAGATGGTGTAAAGGGTAAAGATGGTGGTGGGGTCCAATTAGGAGAATTATTAAGAGAAGAAGGAAGGATAGTGTAAGGTGGCGAGATGATGGGATTAGAAGATAAGTTTGGAGTTAGAGGGGTCGTGTCTTTAGTGGATAAAGGTTTGAAAAAAAGGATAATTATCTTCAACAAAAACAACGTGCCTAGTGGAATAAATCTTTTGACGTTGAAGATCATAACAGAGATACACACTTTGGGAGGGAGAATATGGTTTAAGCCATGGGAAACAAAGACATCCAAAGGTGCGTAATTTGTTGTAATTGGGAGATTGGTGAAATAACACAGAGAAAGGGGAGGCATGTTTTAAAATGGGAGTGGGCATTCTATTAATTAGATAAGCAGCAGTTTGAAGAGAAACAAACAAAAAACGTGCAGTCTCAACAAGGTGGTGGTACTTACGCTTAGCAAGACCATTATGTTTAGGTGTACGTGAGGGCGTAGTGAGATGAGAAATGCCATGAGTAGATAAAAAGGAACGTAATTTGATAAATTCACCACCATTATCAGTAAAAAGAGTTGTAATTTTTGAATTAAATTAATTTTCAACTAAAGCCTTAAATTTAGGAAAGATGGTGAAAACATCAGATTTATGTTTAATGGGATAGAGCCAAAGATAGCGAAAGAAATGATCAAAGAAGATAACATAAAATCAAAAACTATCAATAGATGGAAAAGAAGTGGGCCCTTATACATTAGCATAGAGAAGTTGCAATGCTCTCTCACTAGAAATACTAGACTTGAAAAAAGGAAGCTTGTGACTCTTATTTTAAAGACAATCAGTGCAAGAAAATGAGGAGTGGCTAGAAGATGGAAGTTAATGAGCAGAGAGGACATGATGAAGAGTGCGAGAACTAGGATGATCGAGATGATGGTGCCAGAGTATAGTGGACAGTGTAGAGGTGACAGCAAGGGCATGTGGTGGAGATAAGTGCAACTTGTAGACATGATTGTCATTAAGTCCTTGGAGTAGTGTCTTCCTGATTCCCAGAGCTTTCACTTTAAAATAAGTAGGAAAAAAATTCAACAGAAACGTTATTATGGTGACAAAGTTGAGAAACAGATAATAGATTTTGATTAACCCGAGGAACATAAAGAGCGTTAGGCAAGGTAAATGAAGCATGAGAAGAGTGTAAAGTAGTAGTACCAGTATAAGAGATTGGGAGGGTATTACCATTAATAGTATGAAGTTGATCTAAACTAGATATTCAGTGGCAAGGGAGAGATTAGAAAAGTCATTGGTAATATGATGGGATGCACGAAGTGGTTGCATGTTAACAACATGAGCAGATGGCTTCACAGGGGAAATAGCAGTAGGATGAGTCACATTAGGATTGTTATCAATTTTAAAGCATAATCTGGCAATGTGACCCCGTTTTCCACACCATTGACAAACATCTTGACGTTTGGGAGTGGACAGTTGCTGGAAATGTTAGACTATGGATGATTCCCAGGCGTAGAGAAGTTCAACTTGCTAGTGCAATGTGAGGGCTTTTTATGAGTAAAGTGAGCAGATATGGGGATGTCTGAAGGTTTTTGAACTAGATAAAGCTTCGTGTTCTTTATGAAAAAGATTGCTCCTTTGTTATTTTTTCTGAAGAAATCTGGGCTTCGTTATTCATACACTGACATGCTTTGCTTTCGTTTTGCAGATTAAATGACTGGAACAATGAGGTGTTAAATATAGCTGTTGGGAAAAAATAAAAATAGACAAGTTGTTGGTATTATTTGTCCAGAATTTGATC
Organism: Erythroxylum alaternifolium; assembly: GCA_027478495.1. Lineage (NCBI taxonomy): Eukaryota > Viridiplantae > Streptophyta > Magnoliopsida > Malpighiales > Erythroxylaceae > Erythroxylum > Erythroxylum alaternifolium. Next base: position 14,133,518 of record JANIIA010000191.1, on the reverse strand, counting down.
TACGATTTCTAACTTTAATATATATTAAAGTTATAACGTTTAATAGTTATTATGGAAATTTGGGATGCTAAGGAAATTTGGGATGCTTTAGAAGTGAAATACGGGACGAATAATGCCGGTACTAAGAAATATGCAGTTGCTAGGTGGTTAAAATTTACCGTTGTTGATGATAAGCCTACTATGGACCAACTACATAATTATGAAAACCTAGTTGCTGAAATCCTTACTGAAGGTATAAAGATTTGTGAGTTATTTCAAGATAATGCCCTTCCTGAGAAACTACCTACCTAATGGAATGAGTATAAAAACCAGTTGAGGCATAAGAAGAAAGACATGAAGCTTCAGGAGTTGATAGGACATATAAAGATTGAGGATGCCACCGTGCACAAGATAAAACTAAAATACTCACCTTTGTCCCTACTGTTAAGGCTCACGTGGTAGAACATAGAAATGTTAATAACTGAATGGTGGACATAACAAGTCTTTCAACAACAAGCAAGGTCAGTTTAAGGGCATTGATGGTGATTGATGGTGGTGCCACAAGCTAGGCCATCCTGCTGCCAATTATCAATCTAGAATCAACTATGATAAGAAAGGTTAAGGACAGAAACTGCAACAGTTCGGGAAAGGAAAACAAACAGGATACCAACGATGTAACCAAAAGAACTTTGGTAAGCCTCAAGCTAATATAGTTGAAGCTAGTGATAACGAGGAGATCATTACTGCTATGGTGTCCAAAGTCAACCTTGTTGGAAATTTGGTCAAGAGGATCGTTGACACAGGAGCTATATGCCACATATGCACCAACAAGGACCTGTTCAAGGAGTTGAATGATGTTATTGATGGTGAATTTGTATACATGGGCAACTTCAGTAAAGTTCTTGTCCAAGGAGTTGGGAAGGTCACTCTCAAACTCACTTCTGGAAAAGTGCTGGAATTAGAAAATGTTTTATTTATTCTTGATGTATGTAGAAACTTTATTTCTGGTGCATTACCTAACAAAGTCGGAGTTAAATTGACCTTTGATTCTGATAAACTAGTTTTGACTAAGAATGAGAACTTTGTTGGAAAATGGTTTTGTAATAGGGGTTTATTTGTACTTGATGTTAAAATGAATGCATCTACTTCTTCTGCTTATATTGTTAAGTCTTCAGACTTATGACACTTTAGACTTAGGCATGTGAATGTGAGGTCAATTAAGAGGATGCAAAGCTTAAACTTGTTACCTAACCAGATCACTAATGAAATAGAAAATTGTCAAATTTGTCTTGAGGCTAAACACTTTAAGAGACCTTTTAATTTAGTAAACGAAAGAGAGTTACAATTGTTAGACTTGGTGCATCTAGACTTGGGTGATTTTAAGAATTGTATGAGTAAAGGAGACATAAGATATTATATTACCTTTATAGATGATTGTTCTAGATTTACTAAGATTTACTTATTAAAAAATAAAAATGATGCAGAGGAAATGTTTATGAAATACAAAGCTGAGGTTGAGAACCAACTAGAAAGAAAAATTAAGAGATTAAGGTCTGATCGAGGTGGTGACTATAGTAATGATTTGCTTGCTAATTATTGTGTAAATTTTGGGATTATTCATGAGATTCAACCCCTTATACACCTGAACAAAATGGAATAGTAGAGAGGAAAAACCGAACACTTAAGGATATGATGAATGCAATGTTGATTTCTTCCGGTTTACCTGATTTTATGTGGGGGAGGGGGAAGCTATTCTTTCAGCTTGTTATGTTCTAAACAGAGTCCCTCATAAGAAACTAGATCAACCCCCTCATGAAATTGGAAATGTTATCCACCTAACTTGCATTTTTTAAAAGTGTGAGGGTATCTTGCTAAGGTTGCTCTACCTAAACATAAAAAGAAGAAAATTGGACCTAAGACTGTCGATTCAATTTTTGTGAGATATGCCACTAATGTGTTGCTGATAGATTTATGGTTAAAAAAGAGGGATCTAACACTTATGGACCAATTATAGAGTCAAGATATGCAGTGTTCTTTGAAGATATATTTCCTATGAAAGTAAGTGTGCAAGTTCTTAGAGAATTTTTCCTTAGTTCTTCTACCAATAATGACATAGAGGAAGAGAAAATTGTTAAACTAAGGAGGAGTAAAAGAGCTAGAGTACCTACTAGTTTTGGTTCTAACTTTATTACTTCCTTTATGGTGACAAAACCTGAGGAGATAGATGATGTTTTTGTGGTGACTTATATTATTGAGGAAGATACTAAAACTTATGAGGAAGCAATGAGATCTGTGGATTCTACATTTTGGAAAGAAGTTATAGATAGTGAGTTAGAGTCAATCATGTCTCATAAAACTTGGGTTTTAGTTGATCTATCTCGAGAGTGTAAGTCTTTAGAGTGTAAGTGGATTTTCAAAAAGAAATTGAGACTTGAAGGAACCATTGAGAGGTTCAAAGCAAGACTTGTGATTAAAGGCTTTAGACAAAAAGAAGGATTGGACTTTTTTGACATTTACTCTCCTATTACTAAAATTGCATCTATAAGGATGTTGTTTGCTATTGTCTCAGTATTTAAATTTCATGTGCACCAAATGAATATTAAAACAGCTTTCTTGAATGGTGATCTTGATGAGGAAATTTATATGGTTCAGCCGGAGGGATTTAGAGTGCCTGGTCAAGAAAAAAAATAGTGTAAGTTGGTTAAGTCTTTATATGGACTTAAACAAGCTCCTAAACAGTGGCATGAGAAATTTGAAGTGAGATTTTCAAACATGGTTTCACTTTTTATGATACTGATTCTTGTATTTACTTGAAATTTGATATCAATGGCTGTGTAATCATAACTCTTTATGTAGATGATTTTCTTATTTTTGGTACTAGTTTATCTATCATTGATGCTACCAAGAGTTTGCTAAAGTCTTCTTTTGATATGAAAGATTTTGGACCTGTAGACTTTATTTTGGGAATCAAAATTGATAAGACTGACTTTAGTTTTAAATTGAGAAAATTTTAAAGAAGTTTGGTTACTATGATGTTGATTCAGTTAAGACTTCCTATGACACTAGTATTGCTTTAAAGAAAAATCTTAGTGAAAGGGTAAACCAAGCTGAGTATGCTAAAATTCTTAATAGTGTGATGTTCTTGATGAACTATTCGTGTCCTGATATTGCATACTGCGTTAGCAGACTTAGTAGATATACTCAAAATCCTAGTCAAGAGCATTGGAATGCATTGATTCGTTTGTTGAGGTATTTGAAAAGTACTATGTATTATGGATTATCTTTTGGTGGTCATCCTCCTGTATTAGAGGGGTATTCAGATGCTAACTGGGTTATGGAGAGTGATAATATACACTCTACTAGTAGTTGTGTTTTTTACCTTGACAGGAGCTTCAATGTCTTGGAAATCATCCAAGCAAGCATGTATTGCGAGATCAACAATGGAGGTCGAGTTTATGACTTCAGAGTTAGCAGGACAAGAAGCTGAGTGGCTAAGGAATCTCTTATAAGATATTTCACTCTAGGAAAAACCAATTCCTTATATGTTTCTTCATTGTGATTTGCAGGCTTCCATTTTTGTTGCCAAGAACAAGGCATTTAATGGAAAAAGTAGACAGATCAGATTGAGACAAAAAATTGTCTATACTTTAATTAGATATTGTGTAATTTCTCTAGACTATGTCAAGTCAGAGAGAAACTTGGCGAATCCGTTTACAAAAGCTTTGAGTAGGAAACTAGTTTTAGAGCATGCTAAAGGGATAAGATTGAGCCCAATTATGTAGTAACCTCATGATGGACACCCATATTGAGAAACCAAGTTCAATAGGTCAAACGATGTGGTGACTACTTACTTGTACTTTGTTTGTGATATAATACTGAGATATATTCAGTTGTTGAATTACATCTCTAGCATAAATTTACTGCGTTTGATAAGGTTGAATTGTATAATCCTTAATGAATTCCATAGCCCAAGTTTGGGTGGTGTGAATAGTACACACTTGATGGACTCACCTACGTGATTGTGGAGGGCTAACCACCCTTTTATGAGAGTATTTGGGCTATTTCACTAGAGTGATCATAAGATCAGGATATTTTGAGGCTGTTAACTCTCTAGTAAGTTCTGTCTCTTATTTTCTTGGACAACAGGTTCAAGACTTAGTTTACCTGGTTATTTATCTATTTTTCTCCTAAATTGTTACAGTTTATTTCTCAAAGTTTTGGACCAAGTGGGAGATTGTTGATGCTTTATGCCAAAACTTGACAATAACGTTACCAACGTTCACCATGAACGTTGATAATGTTTGTCATTTAATTGCCACTATTATTATGCTCCAATGTCTATCTCCTTTATCAACGTATACATTGTTTCTTTATAAAACCCTCTCACTTTTACTCTCACTCTCCTACGATTACACATCTTTTCATTTTCTCAAAATAAGACACATTTTTTATCTTATTTATTCTACTTTTGTCTACTTTTATTAATTATCGGAGATAGTTCTTATTCCACCCTTTAGAGTGCACCGAAGTTAGTGAAAAAGGCATTAACCCTGGTATTGAATTTTATTGTCCTGCTGCATCGTAGAAGAAAAATTTTTAAATTAGGACAATAATTTTTTACAATACCTTACACTCAAATAGGTCTTTCTAATTTAATTATTATTAGACACTCCGTAGCTTGCTTGGCCAGTGCTCAATTCCCTGGTAATGTTCCATAGACGGTCGATAGGCAATTCTTCTTCACAGTGGGCCTTGGAACTAACCCATGCCCACAAAACCAAACCTTTCAGGGCCATGTTTGCAGCGTCAGTTAATAACGTTTCATTTGCATCGCCATCCACAGCTCTGCTCCAAGCACACTTTTCTGGCCAATCTAATGGTGTTTACAGTCCTGATTTTCCAATTAGTCCGTTGATCCCATTCAATTATACTGGCATCCCACCTAAAAATACAATAGTGAGCAACAGAACCAAGCTGGTGGTGCTTCCTTACAACACTAGCGTGAAGCTAATTATGCAGGACACAAGCAGACTTGGAGCTGAGAGCCACCCTCTTCACTTGCATGGTTTCAATTTCTTCGTGGTCGCACAAGGTTTTGGCAACTTCGACCCAAACAAAGACCCTGAAAAATTCAATCTTGTTGACCATGTTGAGAGAAATATTGTAGATGTCCCTGTAGGCGGATGGGCTGCAATTCGATTTTTAGCAGATAACCCAGGTAGTACAGATAATCCTGCTCGAAGATATCTATCAGCTAGCTAATGCATTTGATGTCACGACTAATGTTGTGATTTTTTTTTTTTTCAGGGGTATGGTTTATGCGTTGCCATTTAGAAGTGAACGCAAGCTGGGGTCCAGAGACGGCATGGGTTGTGTTGGATGCAAGTCTTCCCAATCAGAAGTTGCATCCTCGTGCTGATCTTCCCAGGTGTTAAAAGCACCAATTTCAAAAGCCCTGATTTCTCCTTTCGAACTTCTTTGTTCCATTCTTCTTTTATGTATCCTTCTTCAATATCAGTCATTTGGAGTGAGAATAGGAACAAGACCGGACACTTTTTTGTAACTTTTGACAGCGCTTCAATAAGCTCTTTGTATCAAGTTTGTATCTTTTGTATTCTAATAATAGTGGGCACTTTCACCTTCTTGTGTCTTTGTTTCCGCGACGGCCCTTTCTACTGCAGGGTATCAACTGTCATTTATCCAACTCTGCAGAAGTATGTTTCCCTATTAGTTGACTGATTGTACACATCCCCTCACAGCCAATTCTCATTACACCAAGTGCAATGTTCTATTCAGAATTTGAGTTGGATGATACGGAATTTAAAATTGTTAGGAAGGTGATTAGTTATCTAATATTTACATTTTATTGATTCTCTAATGTAGATCATACAGTGAAACCTTTGTCAGAAATTTCAAAGATGTAACAGTTGCCATCGATTAATAGTTTAATCTATACAAATAATAACGACAACCAATATTCTAATTCTTAAGTTTTTGGACACTACAGCAAGAACTTCCAAGAAAATTGAATATACCAATGGCATATCACCAATTCACCAACCCCTTATGATCCTGGTAAAGGTGAGTTCTGTTAGCAGGCTAATATATTCTTCTTTTACCAAAAAGGTATCAATCGAACTCAAATGTACACTAGCCAATCACCACTCCGTTATAATTTATACTATACATCTCTATGTAAGTTACCTGTAACACAGCCTTCTGCTACAATGCAACAACAATGGATAAAATTTTCATTCTTCCTATTCTCATAAACATTTGCATCAGCCAAAGCAGTGTTCGTCCAAGCTCTTCAGGGGGTAAATTGGAGCTGAAGGAAATGGTGTCAAATTTTCAGAAGTGCCTATTGATCCAAGAGTTCAATTTCACTTCATTCTTTCCTTTGCTATAGACTACGCCTCCCACTCCCACCCTGACCCCATCAAAGGTAACTTTAAAGCATACTTATACACAGACAACCTCAACCCTTCAGCTGTTTCTGCAATCAAATCCCGCCATCGGAATATGAAGGTAGCAGTGAGCCTTGAGGTGACGGTATAAATGGACCTAAATCAATCAACTCCTGGGTTACCAATGCTGTTCGTTCAGTAAGTGTTTTAGTGAAGAAGTACCATTTGGGTGGAATTGATATCGACTAAGAACACTTCAAAGAAGATCCAGAAACATTTGCCCAATGTTTTGGCAGCTCCAATCAACGTTAACAAGCCTGTGTTTAACCACATAAAGCAGTTGGAAATCAACCAACAAGAACAAAACAATCACAAGAAGCCAGAGAAATCCAACTGATTTCACATGCTAAATCAAGTAATCCTTGTTAAGAGAAAGGGTAATCATTTATAAGAAGGACCAATACATTAGTTATCGACAAATTTTCATCGGAATCAGTAACTCGAACAACAATTACGCAGTTTCATGAAAAGTGTCATTCTACCAAAAATTATCCACCAAATATATAGCTTGCTTTGTAAAAGAGAGCTCCTTCGGTGTGGATTGAAACAGACAAAAGAACAAAGCTGTGAAAGTCAATACCTAATCATCAGCTTCACCGCTTCTTCTTTTTCTTACTCTGTGATCCATCCCCAATTTCCTCAACATCTCTGTTCTTTCTCTTCTTCCTCCTCTCCCTTTTATCCTCCTCAATTTCTGCTTCATCCCCAACTTCACAGTCATTTTCCTCGGAATAACCAACATTACCCTTTTCTCTCTTCTTCTTGTTCTTCTTCTCCTTTCTTTCACTTTCCTCTTTCAGTTTGCCCTCGTCATCCCCATAATTGACAAAACTGCCGTTCACCTCCTTATCCTTGCGCTTCAGCGCCTTTATTTTCTGAGCCTCCGCTACTATTTTATCCGCTTCATGAATGTCGTCCATTTTGACCTCGTTCCCATAATCTCCCTCATTTTTTCTCTTCTCCTTCTTATTCTTCTTCTTCTTATCGGCCTTTGTCTCAACTTCACAACTTTTACTCGGAGTCAATTCACTCGCATCAGTGATTCTAGCGGTAGTTACATTTGATTGGTCTCCTTTGTGCCTTCTACAATCCGACTTGGAATGTAAGCGTACTAACTCATCGAAAGCGGCTGTAGCACGTCGGAGATAAGCATTAACGGCCTGAGAAGCGCCAGTCTCGGCCGAAACGAACTTGGACAGAATGGAGGCGGCTTTTGAAACGGAGACCCGATTTGAAGAGAAGATCTCACCTGTAACTGTCTTCATTGGTTGAATAATTAGAACCGACGAAATCTTGAGAGGACTTTTGGGAATTCGATTAGGGTTTCAATGGCGAGTTCAAATAAGAGAGAGTAGGGTTTTGGGAATTTATATAGAGAGAGAAAATTTGTTTTAATAATTTTTATAAGATATTCAGGGTAAGTTAAAATAATTTTAAAAAATCTTCTAATTTTTATGTTTTAAAAATTTGTTTTTAAACAGAGAAGATTTGTTTTAATAATTTAAGATAAAATGATTACGATAGAAGACAAAACCAAAAATTGCTTTACCTTAAATTGTATGGTCTGGTGTATATATTATAATTAAAATATTGTCAAATTCAATAAAAAATAAATTTATTTTGACAACAATCTTATTTTAGGTAATTAATATCAATTAATATAAAAGTTTGTATCTAATTTAATATTTTTATCAGTAAAAAGTTATTTATGCAAATTAATCCGACTTAAAATTTATATATGAATTTGAACTTAATGAATAAAAACCTAACTTTAAAACTAGATCAAATTATATTTAAGTTGCGGCCATTGTTGCTTTACTTAAAAAGAATCGATATGCTCAAACCTCGTACACCCACACCATAACGATAAAACTTCATAACTTTTTTAGAAGATTAAAGTACACACATGTAAATTAAATTATAGCAGGCAAACAAAGCAGAGTGGAGGCACCATTGTCAATATTGCTTTTATAACTGATATCATACAATCATGTCCCAATGCCCTTGGGACAGATTATGCTATCAAAATTGCATCAAAACTTTTAAAAGATAGATTTTAGGTTCATTTTCTAATGAACAAGCAGAGAACAACTTTATGGTTACACATGACATAAAGAAATACTATGTTAACACATCTCTGGTTCGGATTTTATCCCTCCTATGATGGTCGATCATTCAGGATAATCACAAATAGTTATTTGAAACATGGAATTATCCGACTCGGCCACATTTCGTCTGATAAAAGCTCTCCACCAAATCTCAAATGCTTTTCGAATGTTCGAACAACCATCTCCCTTATTAAGAAATCTGTCAAACCAATTGAGCAAAACAAACTGCTGTTGCTACAGAGGAAGTGTAAGAATCGTCTGGTTCAGTCCATCCTTGACCAATTTTTTATCCACGGATCTATATGACCTCCTCAGCCATCCGAAATCTTCATAAACACCTTCCAACCAGGTAGACAGCAAAGAGCATCGTGTATCTTTTGGCACCAAAACTTATCCTCTCTTAATTGCAATACATAATTGTGCAGTTATCTTACTAATTTCATGTTCGTACATAGTTGGAATCTTGGAATGCAGAACAATAAGTTCCTTCTTATTTGCCCACTGTTATGAATTCTAGGAGAAGCATTTAGAATGTAGATAAGAGGGAGGAAAAAGTGTATTTTATATTGAGGCATATATGTAAAGTTTACAGAAGTAAGGTATTTATACACGAGTGGGTACAAACAAGAAAGTTTAGAAGTAAATGAGGCTAACTCAAGGTGGTACAGTAGAGGCCAACTTGAGTATGGAAACAAGATCTTGAAGTCTGCCCGGTAAGTGTATCTTGGTAAAGATATCGACTATTTGATGGGAAGAGGAGACAGATGCAAGATGAATAATGCCTTGTGCAATATGATGGTGTACAAAATAACAATCAATTTTAATATGTTTGGCAACTCATAGAAAACATCATTATATGCAATTTGAATTGCATTGAGAATGTCTCAATGGAGAATAGTACTATAAGATGAAGTGATAACCATGTCTTCTAATAAATGACGAAGCCACAATAGTTCTACAGTGGCATCTGCAAGAGCACGATATTCAGACTCAATGCTAGATGAGCAACAACTGTCTGTTTCTTACTTTGTCATGGAATAAGAGAATCTCCCAAGAAAAAACAATATCTAGTGGTGGAGCACCGATCGGTGAGATTGTCAACCCAATCGACTTCAGAATAGCTAAACAAAACAAAAAAAGAATGTGCAGAGAAATGAAAGCCATGAAATAGTATGGCTTTGACATATCCAAGAATCTGAAGGACAAAAGAGAAATGAAAGGATGAGGGGCCACTAGAAATTGACTAACCAAATGCACAACATATGTAAGATTAGGTCTGGTAAGTGGCCGATACAAAGTGGGATCATCAAGCGGGGTACCATCAAATGGTGTCAATTTGACATTATGCTCCAAAGGAGTGGAGATAGTTTTACTGTCGGTGATGCCAGCTTGAGAGATGACATCAGACGCATATTTTGCTTACAAGAGATAATAACCTTCAGATGTAGATGAAACTTCAAGACTTAAAAAATAGCTAAGAGGACCAAGATCCTTCATCTTGAAGTGGTAGCTAAGATATCCCTGTAACTTTGCAATACAAGCATTACCATCCCTAGTAATGATCATATCATCTACATAAAGAAAAAGAATAACAATCTCATTATCAGTGTGATGAATGAACATAGTAGAATAATGACAACTAGAATGGAAGTCAATTTGGATGATGGTAGAACTGAACTTTGCAAACCAAGCTCTTGGTGCTTGTGTTAGCCCATACAAGGCTTTTCTTAACCTACAGACCTTATAAGCAGGATGAGAGTAACCAGGTGGAGGAAACATATAAAATTCCTCTTGTAGGTCCCCATTAAGAAAGACATTTTAATTTTCACATCCATTTTAAAAAGTTTTCATCCTTTGATAGCGGTAATAGCTAAAAGACTGAAAACAAGGTGATATAGGCAACTGGGGCAAAAGTTTGTTCATATTTTATTCCATACTCTTGAGTGTAACCTTTAGCCAATAGACGCACCTTATATTGCTTAATAGAACCATTGAAATTGCTTTTGATTTTATAAACCCATTTACATCCAATTACAATTTTGCTTGAAGGAAGATCAATTAAGTCCCAAGTATGAGTTTTCTCAAAAGCCTGAAGTTTTTCATTCATAACTTATTGCCAATGAGGGTTAAAGCTAAATTCTCGACAAGAGTTAGGTTCATGGAGATTGATAATAGTAGAAAAGCAATGATAATCTTGTAGATGAGAACGGGTCTTTCTTATCTATGTAGATTGTCGAAGTAGAATAGAGAAAGTAGGTATAGTTTCAATGGGCGAAGTTGACTCCACTGGTTCAAGATCAAGAGGGATGTTCAAACACAAGAGATAGATCTATTTTAGAGCTTAGAAATAATGCAATAGAGACAAGCATAAGGTTCCAGTTTTATTATGCTCACGGGGTTGTAAAAGAACAAAACTAACACATCCAAAAGTTTAAGAAGATGGTAATGATAAGGCTTACCAAATAACTGTTCATAAGGAGAATTATCAAGAATGGAGGTAAGGGTGTGATTTATAGTGTAAACAACAGTTAAAGTAGCTTCTCCCTAGAGTTTTTCAGGAGAGGAGGCAGTAAGAAGAAGGGCATGGATAGAATCAAGAATGTGGGCATGTTTTCGTTCAGCTTTACCATTTTGTTGAGATGTACCAAGATAAGAACGTTGAACCATGGTACCTTATTGGTCCAAGAAAGCAAGGAGTATATAAGATTCTTTATATTCCATTACATTATCTATTCTGAAGGTTTTGATGATATAAGAAAACCGGGTTTTGACTATAGTGGCAAACTTGATGTATATCTGTGGTAGCTTAGATCTGTGTTTCAAAAAATAGATCCAGGTATATCAAGAAAAATAATCACTAAAGATCACAAAATATTGATAACCACTTATAGATAAAGCAGGCGAAGGTCCCCAAATATTAGTATGAATAAGATCAAAAGGAGAATATGAAGTAAATGTACTATTATTAAAGGAAAGAGCAGGTTGCTTAGCTAGTTGACACTAAAGACACTGAAAAGACTCATTTTTAGTTGAACCTAACAATCCACGAAAAACTAAAGGATGAAGCTTGCCAGTAGAGGCATGGCCTAAACGAAGATGCCACTGATAAAGAGAGAAGTTAGGAGGTGTTCACAACTGAGATTAGGAAGTTGAATTGCTGATAGTTTTTGCAGAAGGGAGTACCTGACTTTTGGGACAAGGGGCTAGCAATAACAAGAGCAACATCAAATTGTGAAAATTTGAATAGGCCAAGATGGGTCTCCTGAAAGATAATTTCTTTGATTGCTTCATTTATAGAAGGCAATGGAGTGTGATGCAGTAAAGAGGAACGGACAGACTCATACATAGGACCAAGAGCCATAAGAACCTGGATCAGCTGGAGATGTTATACACTAATCTTAGCTTGAGTGATTTGATTCCAAATATGTTGGATTTGGCCTAGGAAAGCATTAATGGACTGGCAGGAGCTTGCCTTATAGAATGATGAGTAATCCACAATTGATAATAATGAGCAAGACTAAAAGTTTAAAAATGAGTTGCTAAGAAATCTCAGACCTTTTTTACTGTATCAAGAGTTTCAAATTGGACATAGATGTTGGGGATGGATGTGTTATAAAACCAAGTGATAATCTTATGATTTTGACGTCCAATCTTTAAGATGTTCTAAAAATTTGGTATCACTTTCATATGAACGATGTCACCTGTAACAATATGCCACAATTTACATCCAGCCAAGAAGTGTTTCATATCCTGGAACCACAAATTATAGTTGCTACCATCTAAAATGGTTGAGATAGCCAGGAAATATCTAATTTCTCCATTTGGAAATCAAAAGTAGGTAAAATAGAGGGCAAAATCAGATTCGGGAGGTTAAATTTAGGCAAGAGAGGTGCTTACAGTAAAAAGTCAACGGTCAATAGTCAATAACCAATGGTCAAAGGAAGACGTGGTGAAACATATGGTAGGTTAATGATGATGTGGTAGAACTCGTGGCAATATTCGTGGATGCTGATTGGACAGTCGATCAACATAAGGGAGATATGGTCAAGGTAGTGCATGGAGGCACATGGTGGCACATAGAGTGATAAACAAGGCTGAAAAATTGCATATTGGTAGAACAAAAACCTGCGGTGTAATGGAATCATGTTGACAAACAAACCAAAAAGAGCTATAATTGAGGGCAAACTAAGCCCTTTAAAGGTAAAGAATTTTAGCGAGTACGGAGGCTGAAAACATGTTCAGGAAAAAAAAGAAAGGATAGGGGCAATAAACCTAGAGAACAACTGATTAAGGATGGAAAAAAAGAGACAAAAAATGCATACCTATGCTTTAACACAATATTATGAATTTTAAGAGAAAGATTGAGAACGTAAACAAGAGAGAGGAAGAAGTGTATTGTATATTGTATATTGTATATTATATATTGAGATATATATGTAAAGTGTACATGAGTAAGGTATTTATACAGGAGTCATAGGTACAAATAAGGAAGTCTAGTAGTAAATTAGGCTAAACCTAAGCTAATTACAATCAAATTACATTACTACAAATTAGGCTAATATTGTGGTTTGACCAACGTTGGAACCCACAAATTTATAAATTCATCACCCATCCTCTTATTTATAAGAATATCCACCATCCATGCAAATTCTTAGCTTCTCGAGCCATTTCATTTATTACACCACCTATATCATGCTTGCTATCATCCACACCTGTAGCTTTTGATAGCATAGGACAAGAGAACTAAGACATCTATGGCTAAGAGAATAAAGGGTGTCTTTATAAACATCAAGCCTATTAACATAATCATATGAAACTTCTAGAAATGATCAAAAAATTATAGATTTTATTTCTCGAGGTGCCTTGTCATCTTTGGAATGTAGAACACAATTCAAGACTTTCAAGATGATGCCATCAACTCTTGTACAAATGGATGGTTAGGATGATACTCTCTTAAGAATGCTCTGTAAATTGTTAAGATGAAGTTCACATAGACATGACACAACTTTATCTTCCTCTTCTTTGGACCATAGGATAGCTTCTAAATACTCCAAGCATGACACTATCCCTAGCTTTTAAATACTCCAAACATGACACTATCCCCCCTTCAAACATGATAGTTGAACATACCTATGTGAGAATTTTTCATATTTTGGTTTAATACCCATAAATGGTCTAACGTTTGTAGTTAATGTATAAGAATATCCTATTTTTATGGTAAATGTCAATGTGCTTGATGAGAGCACATTGATATATGTTTTTTTTTGCAGAATTTTGAGGTCCCTAAGCTCCTTTTCTCTTTTGAAAAGAGACACCATCAATGTTAGAATTTAGAGCTTAGAAGAATTCCAAAAATGCAGACTTTCCAAGAAAAAACATTAATGACAGAAGGTATTTTGATTTCTTCCACATTCAGTTTATTTGTTATTCTAATTTATATTATTGTCGAATATACGTTGAATTGATTTACATTTGGTATTAAAACACAATAACATCTGCCTTGTTTTAGTTTTGGAGAATTTCAAATTGTGGAAATAATTTTAGATTAAAAATTTTTCATTTTACAATTGTTTTTGGAGGTTATTCTTTCGATTAAAGGTAGAAATCTTCAATTAATTGTTTTGGAAGTCTTTCTACATTTAAAATATTAGTTTTTGGAGTGTTTTACGATATAGTTTTGTTTAGCATCCAATGGGTCACAAATTGGATTGCTTTGACCCAACTGGAGGTTGAAGAAGACCTTTTTACCAAACGACATCATTTTGTTTGGTTATAAAAATCAAATTTTGATGCAGTGGTTGAGGCTCAAACTTATGCCCACATAAGTCTCATAGTGAGCCTTTGCCAACTGAATTGAAGCTTATATTCTTATTCATTATGTGTTGAAATTATATTTGTACAAAAGTTCAACATGAATAAGACGATGACATAATTATTATGTTTATATTTTGCATTGTGAATAGAATTTTGGATAAAATGTTTTGATGATTAATTATTAAGGCTTAGCCACAACAATCCTAATTATATAAAATTATATATTTATGTACTTAATCTCATAAAGAGTTGAGACATTTAATTGTAGTTAATTATTTTAGTATAATAATTTTTATCCCACAGGATTTTTTATTATATTGGAATGATTTATTGGGATGAAATATCAAATTATTTTTTCTAATTTTTCCACATGTATTAGGAATTAGAATATAACTTGATAGTTTTATTTTAAAGTTTAACGTAAATTTGTTTGAATTAAAAAATTAGTCCATATGCAATTTTTATGGCATTTGATTTATTTCATTTAATATATGCTTACATTCGTACATCATATATATAGTTTTTTCATCTCAATTTATTGATAAGTAGCATATATGTTTAAATTATGTAGCTATTCAAAATGTTAGTTTTTCTGATATAAGTTGTGAAATTCCCGAACTAAGGAGTGAAAACTATAATATTTAGAATGAGAGAATTCTTCTTCATCTGGGGTGGATGGACACTGATTATGCTATCCGAAAGGATGAACCACCTAAGGTAACTGAGGCCAACACTACAGCTGTCATTGCTCTTTATAAATGTTGGGAACTGTCTAATCGCCTAATTGTGATGTTTATAAAAACCAAAATTTATGTGAGCAATCGTGGTTTTGTATAAGAGCAAGACTATGCTTGTGCTCTATTGAATGCTATTGATAAGCAATTCGAAACTTTAGACAAAACACTTGCAAGCACCCTGTTTATGAAGTTTTCATCTACAAGACTCACCAGTATTCAAGGTGTGCTTGAGCACATCATAAAGATAAAGGATATTGCAACTCAGTTAAAGAAACTTAAGGTTGAGATGTCGGATTCTTTCCTCATGCATTACATTTTAAACACCCTTCCACCACTATGCAAAAATCTCTTATAAGCTACCTAAGCTGACATTAAGAAGAAATCCAAGTGGTTCTTTTCCAAGAAAAAAGGACACATGAAGAAGGATTGTGTCAAACATAAGGGATGACTTGGAAAGAAAGGTAATCTAATCTTTCAAGTTTACTTTGAATCAAGTTTTTCATGACACATAATGGATTGATTCTAGTTGTACAATCCATATTACAAATGAGTTGCAGGATTTGCAAAGCCTAAGGAAGCTAGTGGGAAGTGAGCAATATATCTTATTTAAAAACAAGATGCATTCATGTATGGAGGCTATTGGGGATTGCAATTTAATTTAAGCACTAGTTTTGTTTTAAAATTAGAAAAGACATTTTATATTCCCAATTTCTCTAGGAAATTAATTTCAATTTCAAGACTTGTATCTTTTGGATTTTTAAAGTTAAATTATAAATCTAAATTTGTTGGGAATGGTACATTATTTGATGGTCTTTTCCATTTTAATTTACAAGATAATACATGTTACAATGCAACACATGTTTATGCTGAAGTAAAACGTTGCGTTATCAATGGAAATTCCTCTATATTGTGGCATCGGAGATAAGGACATATTTTCATAAAAAGGATTAAAAAATTGGTGAATGATAGAGTGCTTAGTACTTTGGATTTTACTGATTTTGAAACTTGTATAGGTTGCATAAAGGGAAAGTAGACCAACAAATTAAAGAAAGGTCCCAAGAGGAGTTCAGACATATTAGAGATCATACATATGGATATTTGTAGTCCAGATATGGACTCATATAGTCAAAAATACTTCATCTCATTTATAGATGATTGCTTACAATATGTATCTCTACTTGCTTCATAATAAGAATGAAACACTAGACGCTTTCAAAATATTCAAAGCTAAAGTAGAGAACAATGCAGTAAATAAATTAAGATCGTGATGTCTGCTAGAGGTGGGAAATATTATGGCAGATATATAGAAGGTGGAGAAGCATATGGTTCATTTGCAAGGTGTCTTAAATAAAATGAGATAGTAGCCTAATACACTATACATAAATCCCTAGACTAGAATGGTGTGACAAAAAGAAGAAACTCAAAATTATTGGACATGGTATAGAACATGTTGAGTAACTCCAAACTTTCTAAGTCATTGTGAGCTAAAACTCTTAAGACAATAGTGTATATATTGAACCAAATACCAACTAAGGCTGTTCTAAAAACATTATTTGGGTTCTTTAAAGGTTAAAAACTGAATTTGCAACATTTATCCATTTGGAGATGTCTGTCTAAAATAAGAATTTATAATCCAAAAGAGAAGAAATTGAACCTAAGGACCATAAGTGGATATTTCATTTTATATACCGAAAGATCTAAAGGATAAAGTTTCTATTGTTCATCACATCACACTAGAATTATGAAATCAAGAAATGTAAAATTTCTTCAGAATGATTTGATTAGTAGGAGGGATCAATTTTAAGATATAGTTTATGGTAATATTCATTTAGATACTCAGTTTTTTGCCTCAAACCATAAAGTGATTGTCATTCACAACGCTCTTTAGGTTCAAATTGACATTTTACAATCAACTATTGAAATTCAACATCCTATAGTTAACATAAATGACAATCAAGAAATTTCATAAGTTGTTGATAATTCAGTAGATCCAGTTATTCAGGAACCTGAAAGCATTCAACAACCAGTTAAACAACAGACTCCAAAGAGGATGTAAAGAGATATACTAGAACAAGGAAATCAGTTATTACTAGTGATTATGTTGTATATCTTTAAGAATCTGATTATAATATAAGAGTCGAGAATGATCCTAAAACCTTTTCACAAGCATGAGTTTGAAAGAATCAAATTTATGGTATATTGCCATAAAGGAAGAAATGAAATATATGAAAAATAACGATATTTAAGATCTTGTTGAGTTGCCTAAAGGAGCAAAACTCATAGGCTGCAAATAGGTATTTAAAACAAAGAAAGACTCATTAGGCAACATTAAGAGAAACAAGGCAAGACTTGTTGCTAAAGGTTTCATTCAAAAATAAGGAATCAATTACACAAATACATTTTCTCCCGTGTCTAAAAAAGATTTACTTATTATAATTTTGGTATTAGTTGCTCATTTTGACATGGAATTCTATCAAATAGATGTGAAAATGGCTTTTCTGAATGGTGACCTAGAGGAAAAGGTTTACATGAAACAACAAGAAGGATTATCTTCTAGTAATGGTGAGCATTTGGTTTGCAAGCTTAAAAGATCTATATATGGATTGAAATAAGCATCCCACCAATGGTATTTAAAATTTCATGATGTTATCTCATCATTTAGTTTTGAAGAAAATTTTATAGATTAATGTATCTATCAAAAGGTTAGTGAAACTAAAATTTGTTTTCTTGTATTATATATGGATGACATATTACTTGCAACCAATGATAAGAATTTGTTACACGACGTAAAACAATTCCCTCTTAGAATTTTGAAATGAAAGATATAGGTGATGCATCTTATATCAATGGCATTAAGATCCATCAAGATAAATTTTGTGATATTTTAGGTGTGTCTCAAGAAACCTATATTAAAAAACTTTTAGAGAGATTTCAGATGAAAGATTGTTTGCTAACTGTAGCTCCTATTATAAAAGGTGATAGGTTTAATTTGGACTAATAATCAAAAATGATTTTAAAAGGGAACAAATGAAAAACATCCTATATGCTTCTGTAGTTAGAAGCTTAATGCATGCTCAAGTTTATCTAAGACCTGACATTGCATTTTTTGTTGGAATATTGGGCAAATATCAGAGTGACCCAAGATTAGATCACTAGGGAGTTGCAAAGAAAGTATTAAGGTATCTTCAAGAGACCACATATTACATATTTATAAATAAACGAATCAATAATCTAGAGATAATAGGGTATTTAAATTCATGTTTTGATGGGTGTTTTGATTTATGAAAAACAACATTAGGTTATATCTTCATGTTTGCCTAGGAAGCCATATCTTGGAGGAGTACCAAGCAATCTTTGACTACTACTTGTACTATAAAGGTTGAGTTTATTTATTGTTTTGAGGCTGCATCACATGGTGTATGAATAAAGAGTTTCATATATGGGCTTAGACTCGTGGATTCCATTTATAAGTTATTAAGAACATATTGTGATAATTCAACAACTATTTTTTTGGCTAAAAATAACATTGTGGTAGTTAGAATAAACGCATCAACATTAAATTTTTATCCATAAAGGAACGTGTTGTGGAAAAGAAAGTGATCATTAAACACTTTAGCACTAAATTAATGATAACTAATCCTTTAACAAAAGGCATACCACCATTGAAGTTCAAAGATCATGCTGCTAGAATGAGATTGGATTATATTATATAGATTTCATTGTATTGACTATTATTTTCATGAAACTTTTATAATATTTTCTAATATCATGGTGTGCATTATTGAATTTTGAGAAAATTGGTTATTTTGTATATGGAATAAACATAAGGTTTATTTAATAAGTAATGTTACCACATTTGGGTTAATACAAAATATAGTATACTGTAATAATAGAAGATAATACTCAACTACTAAATGACTTATTGTTATGATTCATATATTATATTGGATCATATTGGGATTTGATACTAAGTTAAACGTATAGACCAAGTGGGAGAATGTGATAAATTTTCATATTCTCGTTTAATACCTACAAATGGTCCACTGGTTGTAGTTAATAGATATGAATGTCCTATTTTTGTAGTAACTGTCAATGTGCTTAATAGGAGCTTATTGATATATGTTTTTTCTTGCAGACTTTTGAGATTATTAAACTCCTTTTCTCTTATAAAAAGATACACTATTGATTTTGTAATTGAGAGCTTCGAAGAATTTCAAAAATGTAGACTTTCTAAGCAAAAACATCAATGGCAGGAGGTATTTCAATTTCTTCTACATTCAATTTATTTGTTTTTCTAACATTACTATTGAATATATGTTGAATTGGCTTACATTTGATATCAAAGTATAATAACCTCTACCTTGTTTTAGCTTTTGGAGAATTTTAAATTTTGGAAAAAAATTTAGATTCAAAACTTTTCATTTTAAAGTTATTTTTGGAAGTTATTCTTTTAATTAGAGGTGGAAATCTTCATTTACGTGTTTTAAAAGTGTTTCTATATTTAAAAGATGAGTTTTGTGATGTTTTATGATTTTGTTTTGTATTATATCTAGCTGGTTACGAACCAGGTCGTTATGACCCAACTGAATGTTAAAGAAGACCCTTTCATTAAACCAAATCGTCTTGTTTGTTTATTAAAATTAAATTTTGATGCAGTGTAGATAGTCTACTTTTGTTGCCTTAGTTTAGAAATGTAGGTAATATGGTTAGCTACTTGGGTAAGGTTGTTTGAGCCCTAGTCCTAAAGAAGACATTTCTATAGCTTATGTTTCTGTTTCTGTTTGAATGAGATGAAAATTGGTTCAAGAAAACGACCACCATAGATAGGACAGGATAGGGCAGGACAAGATACATTAAGTGTAGGAGTTTATATCATTGAATTCGATTGTTAGTGGGGCATCAGATCAGCTGTTCCATTATCACTTTCCCTGTGCTAAAATGTCGATGTTTTAATAAGTCCAAACCTCTCGATTTTATGCTGATCTAAGCTAAGTCGATGCCCCTCTTTCTTTTGATTTTCCTTCCTACCTTAAGGAACTAGCGCAGTCCTTGAAGAGCTCTAATAACGGCCAGATTCGTTACCGTTTATCTTCCTTTGCTGAGCTTCTCGAATCTGGCACTGCTGACACTACTTCCCCTGACAAGATACTCAAACGCCCTCCACCTTATGATTTATTTCCCGACAAGATCCACCGCTACTGTAGCATCCTTCTCGTTGTCTCCATTTCGATTCTATTCGTTGTCTTTGTATTGTTTGTGATGTCCTCCCGATCGCAAGACTATGAGATTAGTAACCACAAGATGTCGCAAAGTTTGAGAGGATCTAGAAATTATGCCGTCATTTTTTATGTTAGGAGTTTAGGGAGTAGAGTCAACATCTTTTGCTTCAATCATAATATGAATCTCATGTATAATGGGAGACATCTTGAGCTTTTCATCCAGGTAACAAAATTGATTGCTTTTTATTCATCTCTAAAATTGCAATCTAGGACACTTGTCAAAGTTGGGGTGGGTGTCATATGAGTTGGAAAAAAATAATCTTTTTCATCCACTAAGATTCTCCTTTTTTGTAGGCATTTGTTAAGTCACTATAATGAGCTTTTCTGGTGTTTGTGTAAGCTACTGTGGGCTTAAGGGCATTGGGAGGTGATGCATTTGATAGGATTTTGCAAGCAATAAGTGTATTCCTTACCCACACCATTCCATATGTACTTGCATGATTTGTACTCATAGTCAATTGGTTTTCTTCCTATAAAGTTAAGGATCTTCTAAAAGATAGAAGCACCCTAAAATCTGATCTGAATGGGGTTAGGGTTCTGGATGGTTTTCAAGAAGGCTCATATCAGTGGGTATGTTTTGTTAACTTTTGTAGTTGGCCCTTAGATTTCTAGTACAACTTGTAATAGTTTTTGTTTATTAAATTATTTTCAATTTTTCTTTACCATAATTGTTTCAATTCGAAAGGAAAGGTATTAATGATGGTAGTGATTGAAGCTTCATAAATTGGGTACTTTTGAATTAGATGATTAGATGTAACAGGCTTGCAAGAAAAATTGCAATCATCTGTATGATGGCAGCATGGCTTTCCAGATGATGATAAATGTGTTGAAGATGGATGAGCCTAGTGAATCTAATTTGACAATAGTGTGCTGAAGATGGATAGCCTGGTGAATCTAATTGGATAATGGATCCTTTGGGGTTTCTGGAAAGTTAAGTCACAAAAAGGGAAATGAAAAAACACCAAAATGAAAGATAAAGAGTTCTCCATTTGCTGATTGGTGATTTTATTTTTTTCATTTGTCTTACCATTATTCATAGATCCTTTCTTAAACTGCATGTCAATTTGCAGGTGCCATAAACTATCTATTAGGAAATATGGGGAAGGAATATTCAGGTACAATTGGAGTAGTTGATCTGGGTGGAGGATCTATGCAAATGGTATATGCTATTTTCGAGAAAGAAGTTGCAAATGCCCCTACAGTAACAAATGGCGAGGATACATATATTAAAAAAATGTATCTGAAGGGAGCCGATTATTACCTCTACGTGCACAGGTTTCTTCGCATCCTTTGCATAACTTTGATTTCAAGATAAGGCTTCTGAAGGGAGCCAATTATTACCTCTTCAAGCCATCTGCAATTGTGTCCTTACTTGTTTGAAGCTACATATGACCCTATTTTGGAACCTTGTGACACATTCTATTGTTCTGTACATTTTATTCTTATAGGATAGGAACCCAACGTCTTTGGTTGATATTTTCTACGAATCTTCAATATTTCAGATACCTGCATTATGGCTTGTTAGCATCTTGAGCAGAAACGCTAAAAGTTTCTGAAGATACTTTCAATCCATACATCTTGGATGGTTTTAATGGTAAGTTAGTGGAAATCTATCAACTCTAGACATTGTGCTCCATTCTACTCATCTTTTTTTTTGTTCTTATCTTGATGTTATGCAATAAAACAAAGTGATTGGTTTTAATGGAATTTAGTTTGGCATCATGTTAGATTTTACATAATAAGAGTCTCTAAATTCAAATAACGTATAAGAAAATGATATTGATATCAACCATTAGAGTATGTTCGGATTCTCAAAATTTCTTGAATGCACCTTTATGTTTGAATTCTCAAAGTTTCTTGAATGCACCTCTTGCTATATGAAAAAGTACAATGACTCCCTTGAAAAGTAGGATGCTCTATGTGCATGGTGATTTCCCTTCTTTGTATCATCTCTGAACAATATGCAATCCTTCTCACTATGACTACAATAGAAGGATGGTCATATTGTAGATGAAGTGGGGCTTCTGCATGTACTAAGCTATGCTTCCATTTTGACTTTAGAATTGTGATCAATGACCATGTCATTATTGTTTTGTGACTAGTTTAAGATATATATTATGTGATTTAAATTGACTTTTACCTTACTATTAAATGTTGGTTTTAAAAGTGATCGTTGACTATTAACACAATTATAGGGCATATGGAGTTTGAAATTATTTTGGATCAAACTTTTGTGTCGACTTTGCCGATAGATTGGACTGGTAAATATTTTGTTGTTGAAGGGTATACCTTTTGTTTTGAAGTCTTCTGATTATTATTTTTTAAACCTTCCTTAACAATTCCTAGATGGCATTTTAGCTATAAAATTAAGTCCTGAAACTAGATCTTAAGAAACCTCAGGTTCCCAGGTCATGGACTGATTAAGATTGATAAGATTACTTGTAAGATTACTAGCTGGTTTTGTGAATACACCATTGTTTGTAGTACATGTTACGATCATTATGCCTTGAATCCACCCAAAAAGTTATATGGATTGATGATTTCCATAAAGTCCCAAATGGTTTCAATGATAATAGAAATATGGCCATCTTAATGTTAAACTCTCAGTATGCTTTCCTTTTACTCAATTGCAGACATCTAATTTTCTATTACACATTGCTGATTGGGGATGTAGGTATCGAAGAGAGAATTTTTCAATGCAAAGATCTTCAATATATATCCAAGCAAAGGAACAATTATGGCTAGATCAGATGCAGATATTGTGCCTTTATAGCGAGAGTTGAAGTCCAGTTAGTTGAGATAAAGGTATACATATAGACATGTTTTATTGTAATCCAGGATATATATGTGGTTGTTGATTGCATAGGAGGTAAAACTTTGTGGATGGGTTTTGCTCAAGAAGAGTAATTTTGTATTCATGTTGTTTGTTTTTCTTCCTAATAAAGGTGCTCATTTTTTTGAATGCAACTGCATCAACTTCTTCCTTCTCTTTGGTCTCTTTGGTGCTTATTCAAGGAAAGCTGGAGTTAAAGCCAATACTTGTTTTAGAATTGTTTAGCTCATGAATCCAAAGATCCTTTGTGGCAATTATACTTGTAGATTGTGATTTATTCTTAAAATTGACTAGTGTTAATTTGGTTTCAAGAATGCTACGTTCAAGATTATAACCCACGAATACATATTTATATTCAATCTGGTTTCTTTTTTTCCATTCCACCATGAGTTTCTCACAGCTTCATTTACATTATGGTTTCATTTATATTTTCACTTTTGTTAACATTTTCCCCCACAATGTCATCCCCAAAAAAAGAAGAAGTTCGATGTTTGTTTTTTTTTGCCCATACCTTTATAAGAAATTTCATGACAATCTCAAGAATTAAACATTTCACATTTTGCACAAAAATATTTTACAACAGAAGGATTTGTCATTTATAGACAATACATAATCAAAAATATATATAAAAATTACATAATAATGAGAGTATAAGAAAGAAATTGCCAATTCTCAGTAGAAAACAAAATATGCACCTTGTCGATAAAGATGCACAAATTAACTTAAACACCCTACTTTCTTTTCACTTTGTATTTACAAAATATGCCTCCTGCATATAGAGTTAGACAATCACATGTCTCAACAAAACCATCTATATCTGCACTATCATGTTAACATTACTGTTTTGTCGTGAGTTATTTATCATCAAATTTCTAAAACCATGTAGTTGTTGTGCCTATAAGAATCATTAAAAAATAGTATCATTAGTGAATTGTGAATAAGTTACTAAACATAATGTCGTTAGTAATAGTATTCTGGCAAAAGATAAATACCAATTGGGAGTAGGTCATGTCCATAGAAAATGGAATGCCTTTAATAGAATTT
The DNA here is from genome assembly GCA_027478495.1 of Erythroxylum alaternifolium. Lineage (NCBI taxonomy): Eukaryota > Viridiplantae > Streptophyta > Magnoliopsida > Malpighiales > Erythroxylaceae > Erythroxylum > Erythroxylum alaternifolium. The sequence goes on along the minus strand of JANIIA010000191.1, from coordinate 14,109,257 downwards.
GTTTGACTTGAATTGGCAGAGACAACCTATCATCAAAAAAGTTAAAAGAGTATATAATTAAAATACTAGACTAATTGTTAAAACATTGAATCTTTTTTGTTAAAAAGTACACATGTAAGGGACATGGAATTCAAGAAAAAAATTTGCAGATAGAACCTCAAGATTAATTGGTAATGTTGGTGCTGCAAATGTAAGATTTGTCAGAGTCTGAACTCTTTTGGTTGATTTCCTTTTTTTCATACCCTTCTCCAAGCCACCCCTCAATCTCTTACCTGAAACAATTTTCTTCTTGATTTTGATTCCTTTAATTCCAATACTGTTCTTTTCATGAATTTCAATCCCATTTTGGCTCAAGTAATATATTATAGCACTCGAATATTGAACCATTTTTTCACCTTGTAAGCTAACATTAGAGCTCGCAATCGACTATTGGACAATTGATCTATTACCTTGTAGTCTAGCATCGACGATTTCCAACATCTTCAAAATACGGTCTTTAACAATTTTGTAAGTCTCTTCACTCTCGGATGCTTTTGTAACCAATTGAACATATAGCCCACACAATTCTTTATACCACATACTTTGACATATCTTGGGATCCAAATTGCTTATGCTGATTCCATAATTTTCATCTTCCACGAATCCAAGTTTTATTTTACATGTCCACCTTTTCAATATGTGCTGACTTAGGATCTCCATAATATTTTTCACGGTAAAAACTTTCAAAACATGAGAACATAAAATTCCAGCAAACTCAAAATTTCTATGTTTATAATTAACTTTTATATTTGATTAATCATAAGGAACTGTATAGTAATAGCTCGTCTTATGAGGGGTAATTTGATATTTTGTGATTAATCTATCCTCCCCAAAACTTTCAATACAACAAGTATAAGACTTACATCACTAATTTTGAAACCACTTAAACACCTCAGGAGTATAAACACTAGCTGCATGTTTCAAAGTTTCAATTGGATATAATAATGAGGGAATACTTATACTTGATTTAAAATCAACCTTTAACTCTTCATATCTATGATCTTCAAGAAGTCTTTCAAAGTGATGGAAAAACTCTAAGAATTTGTATTGATAAGTAACATACCTCTTTACAACATTTTTTATGCTCTCTCTTCTTTATGTTGTCGTCATGTCTACACAAAATATTTGTCTTCCATACACTAAAGCCCATTTCTCCTTTATCCCAAACATGCGCCTCAACCAATCATTGTCTTTAAGTCCATATTTGCACAACATTTCATTCTATGCATTTAAAAAATCTTCCTCTTCTTTAAAATCATATATGCATGAGCTAAAATCTCTAGCAAAATCTTTGAATTGAGAGAAAACATCATTTAAATGGATGGCCGCATTTTGATATATGTGTTAAATACATAAGTGATGATGAGTTTTAGGCCATCTTAATACTAGAGCCTTTGCCATTGTTGCATCTTGATTTGTAAGAATAGTTTTAGGTCTTTTATCACACATAGTTTTCGTAAAAGTATCAAATAACCATTCAAACATGAAGGTTGTCTCATCATATAACAATGTAACACCAAAGAATGTTGTTTGCTTGTGATGATTGACACCTACAAGTAATGCAAGGGGACGACCTTCATTGTTTTTCCAATAATTTAAGTCAAAGCAAATCACATCATCAAATTTTGAGTAATCTGCTCTCATCTTTGCATCTGACCAAAAAATGTTGGTTATTAAATCATCTTCGTCAACTTGGATAACATAAAAAAAATTCGGATCATTTAATTGCATTTTATGCAAATATTCCAGAACACCTCCTGTATCCCCTATTTTTGCATCTCTCGTTCTTTTAGACTGTAAGTAATTTTTATAGTCATCTGATATGAAACCTAAATTCTCTCGACCACCTACTTGCCTAACCATGACATCATATGATGCCTTTGGTGGGATTTCTATGTCATTTTCCATTTCAATTTGCATTGCTATAGGTAAACTTATCTTTCAGTGAGATATGTGTAAGTGCATCTTATTTGGACTCGAGAGGTAGTGATTATGCTCCTCAATAAACTAAACCACACAGAGTTGTCTTCCTTTTCGACGACTGACTCTCATTTGAGCTTCACAACCAAACCTTGTTTTAGGGCGTGCTACTTTCACATACATATGTCGTTTGTCTTTCTCTCGTTTACCTTCAACACTACAACAAAATAATCTGTCAATGAAGTTTCCAGATTTAACTTTGTGGTTTCTGCTTCTCCTTACCTCAAACCCAACTTCTCTAGCTTATTCCAAATATAATTGGTAAGCATCTTCTTCTGTCTTAAATTCCATTCCAATTTTTGGTATTAATTATTTGGATGCAAATGAGCGGGTTGCTTACAAATCCTGATTACTGTTTAAACTCATGATAGCTATAAGCTCATCTTCACCTTCACTCCAGCCAACTTCATTACTATCTTCAAATTTTAACTGATGACAAGACGAAGATACATCCGCCATAGAATTATTAAGATTAATACTGAAGCAAAACCCCAAAAGAACAAATGAAAATTATTGAAAATAGATACTTCACTTTTATGATATAGAGAAACATTAACTGTAGAATTAACAATTTAATTAAGAAGAAAAAATGAATCCTTTAGCATTAAACTTAAATAAATATCTAACAACTGAAGCTAAACAAATTCTTTAAAAAAAGTTTGGTTTCTCTATTTGGCATTCCCACGTGTTGGTAAAGTAGAAACAAAAAAGAAAGGAAAAGGAAAAGGCATCAGCCTCTAAAAGAGGGCTGATTGATATACAACAGAATTGAGTTTTATTAAAACGACATTGTATTATGGCGAAACAAGGTTGGAAAAAATTTATTGAAATAGAAGATCCAAATTTTCACTCACGAGCACTAAAACAACATATTTCTTTTAAATAATTAAAATAAAAGTTACTTCATTTTTTAATCACAATCAATTAAGTGTTATTGTATAAAAATCAAGTTTGAATGTGATATGGAAGAGACGTCACTTAACACATGTGAATTTACATGAAAATATCAACCCATCTCATTAAAGTATGACTATACAACATAAGGTCTATTTGTTATAAAAAAATATGTAATTTTGTTTGGTAGTTGAACTAAAATTAGATTAAAATATATGGAATATAAATATGTTCATAAGCAATGGAAAATGGCAACAATGAAGGCTTGGCTTTTAGCATCAATGTCTATGCTTATGAGACCACATCCTATTCCTACCAAGCTCCACAGAGTTGGAACAGACTAATTTATACAAAAGATCTAAACATATATCAAGAACCTCATGCCTATTCATAAAAGAGCACTTGTCCCACTCCACCAAGAAAATCCTTTATCTATATGTGAATCGTACCTTGAAGGCAATCTAATACCATTTAATGTCAAAGGCTTGATTCCTTTTGACAACTAAAGTACACCAAAGTTCAAAAGAACGACTAAAGAAATGCCAACGCACACCGCAATTATGAGTAATCTTAACAGTTCTTTATCCTATACTATGGGGATTGAAAACTGAATTGGGTGCTCAAACCAGTAAGCCATTAAAAAACAGAGCTAAATGAGTAAACATAATCAACAAATCATATGTAGTAATCATATAAAATAAGTAAAAGATAGGCACAAGAGTCAAATGAGTCCCATTTTGAAGACCAATTATAGAAGAAAACAAATGAACAATGGACATAAAAATTGGACGTATCCAAATTATGTCCATGCAAAATGCTTCAATTAAACGATTGATTCACTCAAGTTTGTGAGAGATAAAAAAGAATCTCTAATTCACTGATAATAATCAAATTCACAAAGAGGTAAAGGCTTATCCAATAAAGTGATGATTTAAATCAACAGTTAGAAACAAATAAATCTTTAATTGCTCATGCAACTTAAACTCCATATATACTTGCCAGACACAGAACTTAAAACTATCAAAATAAGATTGCAAAAACATTTATTTGAATCTTAACACAGAAAGTATGATCCAGAGTTATAGCTTATTTGAAGTACAAACTTTCAAGCAAGAATTAAAGGTATTCACTTGCTTGAAACCTAAAGCAATTGGACGAGTGGAACTTAGTTAGCATGGATGAAAGATAGCAAAGCAAGAAACCAATACAGAGCAAGGATCACAAAGTCTAGTTATTTACTAGCTACCAGGGATAACTACAGCAGTCAAGAAGCCATGCTTAAGTCTGTAGTTAACAAGTTAGTTATATCCTCAACAATTATTATCCTATAGACAATAAAACTTAGCTATTAGTTGATCCAAACTGAAACTATCAAACAATAGATGAAGTAGAACTAGCTTTCTCCTTTGCCCTTACCCTATTTTTCATCTGAAACCTTAATTTCCTCTCATTAACACTGCAATTATGGTTTAAATCTCAAATACTCAACAAAGAATCAACTAATTTGATCTGAATTCCATGCATTACTACTTTTGGTTGCAGAA
>JANIIA010000191.1:14094104-14104700 GCA_027478495.1 Erythroxylum alaternifolium | reverse complement strand
ACTCTTAGAGCTAAAAAAGACACAATAAGCAAGACATAAGCAATAAAAAATATTGCACTTTAGAAGCAGGGGAAGTGTTAAAAGATGTTTATTCTTCTTTCTCAAAATATTTGTCCAAAAGAAAATAATCACTTAAATTAGATAAATGCCACAGTTGTCTACACAATAATAGTTGAGAAACAAAACCGATCACAAAACATCCATACATTAGACAATTTGAATAAGTTTGCCAAATTAGCTCAAGGAAAGGAATTGTACAGGTGAACCCAAAAAACACAACAGATTGAAGATATTTGGGAAAAGAAGTCCTGAACCATAACAAACATTTCATTTCAATATTTTAACTGCTAAACTTATTAAGAATCAGTAACTGTAAATACACACCAAGTAATAATTATAATAAATGTTGCAAGTAATCAAGACTTATTGTCAGCTTGTTTTGCAAGAAAGAAGCGCTATAGTTAGTAGACAAAAGTTTCTGATCAGGGCAACAAGAATTAGCCAATTTGTTGATATAGTATATTCACAGTATTATGACTAGTTAAGACATAAGTAATTAGTTCCGGTTTCAAATGAAGTTGTGCCTAACTGCTTAAGTAGCTAAAAGATTAATTTTGCAAATCATATGCCAGCTTTTGAAAATTGTGCATCTTTGCCATCATAAAATACATTTGGACCAAATATTAAGTTAAAGATGACCAAAGATATAGGAGGATTTAAAGGCTCTCCTCTGTAATTCATCACTTACAAGGCTAATGAAAAACTAGACAGCCACATCCCCGGAGCGTACAGCTTCATATTGCATCCAAGACTTTCTCAGTGCCATTCGACGCTTAGTTATTCTTGATAGAGAAAACCCCAACCATCATTGTTATCCTTTTCCTCTTTACTGTTGGAGCTTTGAGGTCATCAACGTCAACAATTAAATCATGATCTTCAGAAACTGGCAACCCTTTGGCCAAAGTAGATAAGACTTTCAAACCCAGCGACAACTTCGAAACAACTACACATGCTCTTGAGCTCTAACCAAGCGAGAAGAAGAACTACAAGAACTTAAGCAAAAGAGAGAAGAATCAGGTCCAATCAAGCATCATTGGTAAAGGCGGAAAACAAAATCCAAAGAAAGAGAGTGGGTTCACAACTACTGTATCAGTTAATTATTGATGAAGAACAAACTTACAAAGCTTTGTCCAAAAAGAGCATACCTCAGCGTGAACAAAAACACAAATTTGATGGAGACGTTCTATGAATTAACCGAAAAGACGAAGGAAAGAGTTGAGGCGGGAGGAAAAATCAAAAGAAAAAGGGGCATCAGCTTGGCTTAGATCAGCATAAAATCGAGAGGTTTGGACTTATTACAACGTCAACATTTTAGCATAGGAACAGCGATCATAGAACAGTTGATCTGATGCCGATTGGTAGGCTATCTTCTTCAACCAATTACAACTGTGTTGTTAGAATTATAGGATTTCGAAGAAATGGGCTTAATAGTTACACCATGCGAAAAATTATTATTTATAGTGTTCTAATCTTTTATCATTTAATTTTATCCACATATTTATATAAGATTACTCGCCGGAGTCCATATGATCTCTGAATCCTATTAATTATAATCACCGAAATCACGAAAAGAAGCACACAAGTGTTGATGTTTCAGACGAGAAAACTGATCAAACTTTTTGCTGAGAGATACAAGATAGTAACGATCCATGTTCTCAGTTCTCCAAAGAATGAACTACTGGTTCAGTGGAGCAACTGTCTACTAAAATAAAATAATTTACAGAACATTACAGCCAACAAACGTTATCATAGAAATCTCAAATTCTGCAAGCAAACACTATTACATTTACAGCCAGAGATGACAAGCACTGCAAATAAATTACCGTTCACAGGAAAATTGCTGCCTATTCCATCTTTTTTCCTGAAAAGGCATAACATAATTAAGAAACTAAATCATAGGAGAAGAAACAATTCAAGAACACTTTGAATGTAAAAAAAGATTAAAAAGGGTGTTAATTTTACCAGTTCAGAACACATTCCTCTGTAGATCCTGCAGTTTAGGGTCCACGAGTTTGCCTTCCTTTTCTGCTTCAGTCCCAGAAAGGGGAGTATCAAGGTCAGGAGGATTCTGCCATTTTCGCAAACATGTCAGTCCTAAGCTATCTATGTACATTTCTGCATTATAGCCATAGGTCGTTAACATATTACCATGCAGCGAACTAGCGCCCAGTTGACACCTTTGAAGAATGGATGCCTCTTAATTTCATTTGCTCCTTCCCTTGAACCTAACCTGCTTTTGGCATCTCTGTGCAGCAACCGGTACATAAGCTGCTTTGCGTTGAGACTAACCTGCACGTACTTGGCAATTTTAATTAAAACCATCAGAGGTATCTAGGCTAATTCAACAAATTGGAGTCATTCTACATGGCCTTTATTTTGATCTTTAGTCACTTTTTAATCAAGCTGAGACACTAAAATGACATTTTTTATGCAAGAGCTTGCACAGATGGTGTTACCTGCTTACTGGATGGAAATTTAAGGTCTTTGTGAAGTATATTGGCAAATGTCTTCTGCCTTGTTTTTCCTCTAAAGGGTGTATATCCATAAAGCATTTCGTATAGAAGAATACCTGGAAATTTTGATTTTAATTCACTCAATTATGAAAATGCAAAGATCAATAACTGTTAAGATACAAATCCTATTAACAACAAGAGTAGCATAATTACCTAGAGCCCACCAGTCCACTGCACTAGTATGTCCAGATCCAGAAATGATTTCCTGTAATAATTTGGAAAGTGAGAAAAATAAAGAAAAAAGATAAGAATCTATATAATCTAAGAAAAGATCGGGAAAAGAAAAAGACTCTAGCATATAAACATATTGAAAAAGAAAACTATGAATTAAACGATTTCTCAATCAAATTCAAAAGAAAATGGAGAAAGTACGTAGAAGGTTATGTAGTGTATGTTTATGTTTCATACATTTCGTTTTGCCATATGATCGTGAATTTCTAGCTTTTCTGGGTTACATAAGATGATACATACTGGTATAATAGTATGTGTACTTGCTGAAGAATTTCTTCTTCCATTATGATTGGAGAAACCAAATGGAAGACTGTGATAATAGAAACTAGAAAGGTGTTGAGAGAACTAACTGGAGCTATGTACTCTTCAGTCCCAACAAATGAATTTGAAGCTCTCATGGGTTCAGCCACAAAGATCGGAGTCTCCTGACGTTTACGGTGCTTTTTTTTCTTTTCATTTACGCTAGGAATCAAAAGCTGCAAAACAGATGTTATTATTACTTTCAGCGTCTAAACCAAAATAAGAAAGATGGGTCAGTCAGATACCTGTGGATTGCACGATGTCAAACATGAGAGATCAAAATCTGTCAAGGACACATGACCATCGCTCTGGAGTAAAACATTCTCAGGTTTCAAATCTCTGTAAATGATCCCTTTTAAGGAAAACAAGAAAAAAGAGATGAGAGACTTAGCAAGCAAACAATAAAAAAGAAAATCAATCCAGTCCGTACCTTGACAGTGAAGGTATTCCAATGCAACAACCACTTCTGCAGCGTAGAACCTACATTTACCAAGAAAGCACTTGTGAACGGGAGCTTTTATTTCCCTAACAAGTAATAACAATGTACTTATAATGTTCTGTCTCGACAATTCACCTCACAGCATCTTCCTTCAGCACCTTCAACGGTTGTCTGTCCAAAAGCAGGAAGAGCTCTCCACCAGGGCAGTAATCGGTTATAAGACAAATATGGGTTTTCGTCTGGAATAGAAGAAATCTGACATCCTCCTAAGCATATAGAATTCATAGTGGCATTGCACAAACTACGTACTTCTCTATCAAAGTACCTGAAATGAAGCATATAATGCCGGAAGAAAAGGGTGGTCCAGCATATCAAGAATTTCTCTCTCTGCACAAGCTCTATGTACCTGTGTCAGAGAAGACAAGCTTGAGTTAGAGGATTACAAGATGCATAAAGTATGCAAATTTAAGGGTAACCGGAAGCATCAAGATTCATTCAAGAGAATAGAGGATAAAGTAAGTTTACCGACTATTTAAAAAGTGATGCTTTGAGAAAATCTATCTCAACTCAAGTTTGCAACTAAATTTCAAATACCTTATTGCGGTTGAGCATAACTCCTTTATCCATGACTTTCATAGCAAAATGTAGACCAGTGTCGCACAATTCTACCAAATTGACACTACAATTCACAAGTTAAATCAAACATCAAATATCTTCAAGATAATTTTATAGAATCATCTGACTATCTCCCACTCTTGATTAAGCAGTTTACAGGGTAAATGTGAAAGACAAACCTGCCCGTGTCACCAGATCCCAATGGTTTTACCGGCCGAAAATGTTTTAGACCTATTTGCTCTCCACTATCTATAATCTGCAAGGTTACAATGAGCTCAGAATTAGGAGGCAACGTGTCAAACTAAGTTATTTTAACAGCAAACAAAAAATGCATACAAATCACACATCACACATCCTTATTATCTTTCTTATGTGAGTATGGTCGCTCGTCAATAAAACAAATACATATCTAAAACTGGAACTGTTGCATTCACATCCACTTGAGAAACAAAAACTCTAGAATTTATATATGCCCAAGGACAATTATACTTCACACAGGAATGCTCTTATACAAGAAACTGTCTAACCTAAGTTCAATTCCCACCTAAAGATCCACCCAATCAGATTTCTCCACTGCCAACTAAACTTGTTAAATATTTTATCATTCAGATTTCCTCTTCTTATATAACGAAATAGTACCTTCTGAATTGCTTTCCAAGAGGGGCTACCCTTCCTGTGAGGCTTTGGATGAACCACCTTTGAATGATTTGCCCACAAATCTTCTGGTTTCTGCAATGAGGATGGCAGTAATTTTTGCAATAATCCATCACCCAAAAAAAAAATCTTTTAAGATGTGGAATTGCAATGAGAATTACCATATTTGCATCTGGAAGTTCTCGCACTGCTTCATCAATGTTTTCTGCAGTTTGTTTGACCTGATGATGGCCACCAAACAAAATAATCAATGGAAATAGACTCCTGAGACTACCAATTAACACCACATACACCATAATCGTATGCATAAAATGAATCCATTTTCATGGCATGACTTCAATGGAAAAGGTAGACAAGGGAGTAAATACCATTTTTTCACTTTCTTTTGCTGTTTTATCTGGAATGCTGTTGGTACGCGGCTCAACTTGCTCACTCCCATCTAGTTGTACTCCGATAAAATACTGTACTTCCCCCTGTTCATAGAAAGCTGAACTTTGTAAACGAAAGTCTCTTCATTCTGTTCTCTCCTACTCATCACAATTGAAGTTCAGGGGGCTCTCTATTCAAATTACAGGATCTAGTTATGTGGGCATCATATATACCTTCTGATCACGCATAGGCTGCAGATGAAACAGATTCCAAAACTTTTTGCCTGAATTGATGGAGACAAAATATTTTAAGTATCTTTTTCTGAACATATCATTAGATCTTCCGCACGATGTATATAAATGAAGATATGGTCATATAAATAGTTTCTATTTTCACTCAATTGAAGAAAGACGACGAGAAGTAATAACAATCATATTCATACCACTCTTTGTGTAGTTAATTAATTGCACAGTAACATCTGTCTGATTGTCAATAGCCTCTCTTATTTTCCTGACAGTAGCCGGATCAGTTTCAGGTCCTTGCAGAAATCTGCAGTAACAGGATTCCCAGAGCAGAAGGGTGTCAATTACAAAATTTGTTATGCATAACTGAGATATAATGAAAAACGATGAGAAAAAAAGTGATGCAGGTGTTCCTCAGTAGATTTAAAACAATTTCAGTGCAGATAATGCATACGCATGAAAATTATTTGAATCTGGAATTCACTATTTATGTACTGTGCAAAACTTGCCGAGTCTACAAATGTTGACGAGTTAGGGAGATGCAGATCAGCAAAGACAAATTTGTTCACAATCATATTAATACTTGAGGATACCTGCAATTTCTTCCCAAGATTTCTTCACGGCTGTACTCTGTCAGCTCCAAGAAACTATCAGAGGCAAATATCTGAAATGTTCAAACAATCAGAAATGACTGAATCTCTATCTTTCTATCCAGTGTAAAAACCGTAAAAAAATAGGACTCCAATTTAGTAGAAGAATATCTGATGACAAAGTAGTATTCTTACAATGGGATTATCGGGTAGCCTTGGATCAGTAATTACAAAATTCTTCTCTATACGTTCAAGTGTGGTAGCTAGATCAATACCCTGTCTCATTTCCTTTTTCCTCACTTTGTCATCAAGGCTATCAGGCCTGGTATCATCCTCACTCTCTTCATCAAAGATAGACACTTCGTTGTCATGGAAAGTCTCAGGAGCAGATTGAGTACTTTTTCTCATCAGACTGAACCATGAAAATGTTATATATGTCAAGGAAGTAGCACTCGCCAAGCCTGTCATAAAAATTTCCTGAAAGAAATAGTCATACCCCATAAAAGAAAGGCGGACAGATTTTCTTTGTTTCTTTTCTGGCAACTCACTGATCCGCTGCATTGAGCTTCGAGAGTTTCGTCTATTTGGAGGCACGATCTCTGACTTTCTCCTTCCTGGTGCTTCTATTCCTTCCTGTTCTCCATAATCTTTGGATTTTCTCATTAAAGGACGATTTGCTGATTCACTATGTGCTCGAGGTCTTTTTACTGCCTCAAGAAGTTCGGTCAATGAACTTGTAGCCACAGCCTTTTGACGTGCTGTAGAAGTAACATAGTTGTGTAGCTTAGTTTGACATTAAGGGTTCTAGTTTATCTTCATATCTATATCGTTTCAGCATTACTATCCATTCTAGGTTCAAGTAAAATCAACTTCCTCAGTCCTTTATGGTGACTTTTAGTTTATCACTGGACTCTCAACTCTTGCAAGTTTGCTGCCATTGTTTGAGTTGATGTAGGCAAAACAAATATCCATAAATTTGCATTTCCCATCAAAATAATAAATTCCAAAGCAGTGTGGCACTGATAAAAGCCGCAATACTTGTTAAAACTCGACATCTAAGAGAAAACATTCTTGTTCTGGTTAAGGTTCTGTTCTCTCTCGCATAAGATTCTTGTTGCAGTTTAAGTGATAGAGTCCTCATAAAAGTATGTGGAGGAGAGTCCTTAAAACATAGCATGCAATTCAGCCTGATATCTAGCTCAAAAAGTTAATACTAGAAGAACTTCCATTTCAGACTCTTGGCAATTGAGAGTAAATAAATTTCTGCTTTGGCAATAAACATGATGTTAGTTTTATTACTCATTTTAAGCTTCTGACAACAGAAACTAAAAAGAAAAAGAAAATTCCAAGAATTTATGGAAAGAGAGAGGATAGATACCATCATATTTGATCAAAGATTCAGGCAGTCCATTGGGCCGCACCATCTTATCTTTGGACCCCTCAGTGTGCTTGCTAACCTCCACTAGCATTCTGCCAAGTCATCAGACAGAAAAACTTTCATACACGAATGCACTGACAATAGCTAATGTGTCACATTGCTATTTCCCCCAATCAATAATTCATATCCAAAAAAACTTTCCTTCACTTTCTTCCCTTTTCCTCTTCACCTTATATCCAAATCAACAGTATCTCAATTATGCTTCTAGTACTTCTACCTATATAAATATCGGGCAAAATTTTTCGTAGTTACTGTTATTAGCAAGATATTGATATATGGCTATCACTGTTCCACGAAGTTTTTAGAAGGGAGATGAGGTGCTATTTTGCCATTGAAAGAACATTTGTGACTGAATGTCAAATGGCGGAAACCATGTGGCCCAAATTCAATTTGCAAAAAGAGTTATTTTTTGAAAATGACTTCCATTATTTGTTTTTAAGAGGTAAATGGAAAACAGAAAAGTAATATATAAGTTGAATGGAACTAACCCAATAAACTTGAGAACTTGGCCATTTTCATCCTTGATGGGTGAAATGGTAAGAAGGTTCCAAAAAGGAGTGCCATCTTTCTTGTAATTCAACAATCTTCCACAGTAACTCTTCCCTTCCTGTAAAGCCTCTCTAATTTTGGCTACATCTTCTGCGTCCGTGCCAGCACCTTGTAAAAACCGACTACAACCCACCCAATATGTAACTGTCACTCACTCCTCACTTTGACAGTTAAACCGTTAAATAATAAAAACACAACAGAGATTAACGTAGACGTTACCAGTTCCTGCCTATCACCTCTTTCGAGGTGTATCCTGTCATTTTAAAGAACCCTGCACTTGCATAGAGTATAGGATAGTCAGGTTTCGTAGCATCAGACACAACGAATGTTTGTTGGAACGATGATAGGGCGTCTTTAACGTCTTCAGATACTCTTGGAATCCCTCCTATCTCTTTTCCAGAATCGTCCGAGACATCATCGGAGCTCCTTACAGAGTTGTTGGAGTCTCTTCTTGAGGATGAACCTGGCCTTGTATTAATGTTCGGTTCATCCCCACCTGAGGTCCTGACCTTAACCCCTTGTGATCTGCCTGTTTCGTCGTCGGTTTTTCGCACTAAGCCCCAGTCAGCTGCTCTTTTCGCCGCAACGCCGGCTTCTCCGGCCAGCTTCGGACTTCTGTCTCCACCATTGCCAATGCTTTGGGACTCCGGTGGTTGAACTTGAGTGCTGGTGGCCGGAGTAGGGTTTTTTAAGGCCATCCATGATGTGACGTAAGATTCTTCAGTCCGACCGGACTTGGAAGAGGCCTTGGACGGGTCTGGTTGATGGTCGACATTCGGTTCGACCCAGGTTTTCCAAGTGGGGCTGCTACGAAATGCTGTGTTAGTGGGTCGGGAGGAGTAAGTGGAGGGATTGAACACTTCAAGTGAGCCACGAGAGTCTCTGGGTAGAGTGGGCAGGCCTGGCGATTGCTTCAGTGGCTTGTTGGTTGGTTCCATCACTGCATCGAAATTACTCAGCTACCAATCAACCTAGAAATTTGTGTATGTGAAACTTAAGCATTTAAGCATTAGTATAATCATATTTATGTATATGAGATTGATATCCTAGAGTACACAGACACAAAAGATCTACGTATGTGTCGTTATCAGAATACACGGTGGGTCAGTTGTATGGACCAGAGTAGAGGACATGGTAGTTGATATTATAAGGAACTCAGGAAAGTTAATTGGGATAAGGAGAAGAACTTTTGGAGTCGATTGTTAGGATTAGGAAGGGTTCGAGGGTCATTTTTGAATCTGGTTCTGTTGGGTAAGTAGTGACAGTTGTCGTCTGGTAGCTGCCAAGATCGTCAACCTCATATTTGTTAGGGCAGTTTTGTCCGACATGACGTGCAAATGAGAGGAGGGGACTTTGGTGTCGCGATGAGGTCCAAAAGGGACCTGCCTGGGTAGTTCGCTGAATTAAGGCTGTCCACACAAATGGAAAGTTCCTTTTACTGCCCCGTGAGAGTGAGTGATGACAATGAACAACATGCAAGAGCAAACTTTCCAGTTTCTGTAAACTATCGGCATATTAGTTGCTCTATTGAATCAACATATTTATATGTAAACTTAGAAATTTAGATAAGATGCATTGTCCAATTTTTAACAAAGGAGAACTTTTCCCTTTCTAAGAAAAAACAAAGGCGGAAAAACTCTTCTACGAGGAAAATTGAACATGCAGATCATGTTGAGCAGAAATTGAAAACTAATCGATCAAATGATCGTCTAAAATAGATGAAAACAAAGCCAACTTCTGGGGTTAATAAGCTTTAAGATATAGAGACTGAGAAAAAAACTTCTGTAAGACAAATCTAGTAAGTACTATATGCGAAGTACGAAATCAGCAAACCACGGGAAACGACATATGTGGAAAAGAACAGAGACTGGACTGGATGAAATTAACGAACAAGCACCTTAAAAGTCAAGATGAGTACTGTTGATACTTTGTCTTGAAAAAGGCAACCCCAAAACTCCAATTTTAGAACACAAAGCTGAATCTGAAGAGTTTATATATAAAAACACTCCAGAGAGAAACAAGAGCTGGAAGAAGAAACTCAGTTACAGAAAACACAGAGAAAGAACATACCGTGGAGAAGATAAAAAGAAGAAAAGAAAGGACCTTTAACAGGAAGAATGGTCGTGGAAAGGAGTTTGGCTTCCCATCCCGTAACACCTAATCTCACGTGCCGATTTCTTATCGTATTCCGATGTCATCATGAAATTATATTGGAAGTGACTGAAAGAAAGGAGATATAGTTTGCAATCCTTTTGTAGGTATTTGCATTAACCCAGTCAACAATTTCTTGCGAGAAAAATAGAAGTACGTTTTAAATTTTATATAATTGGGCCTAAATAAACGGAGCACGTATAAATTAAGATGAGGTTTCATCTTAAAATTAATTGGTGATAGGAGGAGTAGCTCATTAGGCTTATATGCATGCTCAAGGTCTTATATTCTTTCAATGTGAGACAAACTTCTACTTATATTTTAACACGCCCCTCTCACGTGTGGGTTAATTTAGGGCCCAACACGTGACACAGTTTATCGTGTCGAGGTGGTAACGTTCAACTCAAGAGCAACCTGCTCTGATACTATATTAAATTTTATATAA
>JANIIA010000191.1:14063202-14077056 GCA_027478495.1 Erythroxylum alaternifolium | reverse complement strand
GAACTTACTTTTGTTTGGTTTTTGCATTTAATTTTAAATTTACTGGTTATTTTGTTTCCTGTAGGGGTGTATAAGAACAATGGATATCTGATGGTTTCATGTAACGGAGGTCTTAATCAAATGAGAGCAGCGGTGAGTTATTTGCGTAGCCTAATTTGCTTGCCATGGGTTTCTTATCCTCTTAATGGATTACTGTACTTTCTGCAACATTCTCAATCTGCACATTTCTGGGGATTAATTAGTGTTTCTTTCATCACTTTACGTTTTTACAGATTTGTGATATGGTGGCTATAGCTAGACATTTGAACGTCACTCTTATAGTTCCAGAACTGGATAAGACCTCATTTTGGGCTGATCCCAGGTGTGTCAACTTATCATTTAATAAGTTTAAATCCGTAGCATATGTCGTTTGACTTCTTCCAGCTTTTTATCACAACTCAAACCTTTCCGGATTACTTTTGATGACATGACAGTGAATTCCAAGACATATTTGATGTGGATCATTTTATCACCTCATTGAGAGACGAGGTTCGAATATTAAAACAATTGCCTCATAGGCTAAAGAAAAGAATGGAATTGGGGAGGACTTATACAATGGCACCGATTAGTTGGTCAGATATTTCTTACTATCGTAATCAGGTTGGTTAGTGTTTAAATCTTTTCCATACATAGTGAAATTCATTGTTCTAAGCCGTAGTTGTTACCTTATTACATATACTTTATCAACCTTAAAAACTGTGGTGCCATATTAACTTTTGATATGTATAGTATTGTTGTCATTTATGGATTTATTAGCTTACAATTTTTTCCTTTTCCTTTTTGTTATGCTTGTAGATTCTTCCTTTGATATGGAAATACAAAGTTGTGCATCTAAATAGAACTGATGCTCGATTAGCTAACAATCAGCAACCACCTAAGATTCAGAAGTTGCGATGCCATGTAAATTTTAGTGCTCTTACATTTGTTGGTTTATACCCTTGTAGCCAATTTTGGTTGTACATTTAATTGTATAAATTTTGTTTTATTCAATAAAAAGGCATTCTTTATCTTTATGTATTTTTAATTATTAATCATAAAGATAAAATCCTGGAATAATTGTTATGCAATTAGAAATTATAATGTGATTATAATTATGAGATTTAAATTACATTTTCGTATTATTCTAAAATGTTCCTAGTCGTAGTTTCATCAAGACGAGGTATTGATAAAATGATTAGACTAGCACATGTTTGTTTCTTCCTTATGAAGAAAGTAATTGATCTCATAGATTAAAGTGTGGAGACACTTAAACAAACATGCAGGTGCTTATTAGAGAATAAGTTCACTGAATTGACCCCATTATGAGAATCCCGAATGGAACATTACTTGTGTGTCTGTGGATTATCTCATAATGATAGTTGTATAATTGATCCTTAGACTTAAGATTACCAAAGTTATCTCATGTAGGAATTACTATGTTTTGATGCTACTTATGCTTTATTCTTGTAATAGTTCAGTTCAGTAGTTATTGGATATAGTATGAACTATGTGGAGATAGTTGAGTAGATCAATAAAGAATTTGTTGTCCTACAGTAATTAGAAATAATGTTCTACTGTTCTTCATGAGTAATGATTTTGGGAATCTCTGGTCAGAGTAAATTGAAATTTGGAAAGTTGTTTTCAAATATCGATTATTAATCATTTACTAATTAACAAGAACAAATATGATTGTATTATTTAGAGTAGACATGAATTCCATACTCTAATTCTAATTGGAACATTAGATGACGAAATGATTAATTTATATAAGATAACCATGCATAAACAGGTTAAGTCAAACTACTTTGACATTCCTAATATTTGGGTGGTCATGACATGTTGCTAGACATCAATCATGATCTATGATTATAAATTATTTAATTAGGGAATTAAAGATAAATTAAAAGGAATTTTAATTTATCTGATTCTAATTATGAATTAGAATTATAATTTATTATCATGGCTAACATATTAGGAACGTAATGGGTCACACATAAAAAGGTATATAAAGGAGAAAGTGAAATTTGAATTAAGTTGGACTTAATTGAGAAGTTTTAGAAACTTTAAGAGTCAATATGTGATATTTGATCTTATAAGGATTTATTAATAATTATAATTAAAGTTTAACTTTAATTGTAATTTTAATAAAATCCAAGGATATGAAAAATAAGATTTTTCATATAAAAGGGAAAAATTAGAAAAATGGAAGCTAACACTTCTTACAATTTTTCCTCTCAAAATTTGTTTTGAGTTTTTCTCTGAATAGATCTGTGGATACCATGGGAGGCCGGGCGATTGAACGACTAGTGGAATTGACAGTTTCGAAAAATTGGAAATTTGTAACAGGAAATCAAAACAGGTTAGTATGACTATGTCAATTTCTTGTTTTATGATTCTATTTAATTCTGTTAAAGTTGATTCTATGAAAAAATTTTGGAATTATTTCCGCTGCACTTAGATTTGATCTTACGTGATTTTTTCCAATAGAGTAAGCATTTTGAAGGCCTGGAAAATGGAGGAGGGGAGTGTCCTCCCCTCTAACTTGAACTTGGTCGACCCTCCTCTTGTAAGTTCAGTGAAGTCAACGAAGATAGGGGAGAACTTTTCTTCAATAGCTAAAAAGATGAAGGCCACGACTGATGTCAATTAAAATGCAGGTGCTTGGAAAAATAAACCCTAGATCTAATGTAAAAAGGGATAGCTTAAACATTTTCAGAATGTTATAAAAGAGGGAACCCTTATACCTCCTATCGATCTTCTAAAAGCTATTTGAGCTGACCTGTGAAAAATAGTTCAGATAAAACAAATGTTATTCAACCTTCTGGTGTTGTTAGTCTATTGACGGTAAACCATATGAAACAAACATAAGATAAGGAAGGAATCAACTATCTTGAGGCCAGTTGAAAACACCTGCCAGTTGAAGGTGAATTGTTAGATGGAAGTAGATGCATAATCAGTAGATGAAGCGATGGAAGATGTACCTGATTTACTGGATAATGATTCACCAAGCAACCTGCTACTACAACAACGAGAAACTGATAAACTTGTTGAGATAGTAGAAAGGTTTTGTGAGAGTTCCTCCAAATCCAAAATATGACTAAATAGGAGGAAAACCAAAAGAAGAAGTATTTTCCTTAAATGATCATTCTAATATGAAATACAAGAGAGTTAAATGACGCTTAGCTAAAGATTGAAACACTACAGGATGTTATAATCAATTGATATTCTCTACCTTTGTAATTATTAGAGGACCTGAATTTATTGGCCTATTTAGTAAATCATTGTAATGATATTTTGTAACTTTGGTATTATTAATACAATTTCTTTTTTTTTTAAAACGCAACCCTCATAAACTTTGTAAAAGCCTCTGCTGAGACACAATTTGATTTGAAACACTTTAGTACATTCGATATCCTTAGATATTTGAATATTCACATTTATATTCTTTACTTCAAATGATAATTCATCATCAATATCAACCTCCTATTCCTTATTGCATTTGTTGAAGAAAACACGTTACTTTCTAAATTCTAAAGGAAAAATATTAAGTAGATAATAGCAAAAACCAAAAATGGGTTGTGTTGGCGCTTGTTGTTTAGTGGTATTTTTGACATTATACGATGATCGCTTGCCTGAATTGCAGTACATCATATACAATCCATACCCTTCTGGAAATAAGGACAAAAATGGAAAGACCGCTTTTTCTTTCACTTCCTCCCCTTTTCTTCTATGCTCAGAAAATAAACCATAGGACCATAGTACAAAATCCTAAAAGCTTAGCTACATTGTGATGCTTATATAATTGTTCAACAATGTTCCAATAGACTACATACGAGTGATTGATGAACAATGAATTATTCAATTGTGAATACCTCGTGCTAAATGCAAAAAGAGTGAGTGGTCATTTTGAGCAGGGAAGTGTAAACTGGACTGAACAAACCTTTTATCCATGCATGTGGTAGCTTCTTTGTCCAAGAAAGAAATTCTAACTTCCTTTGTTGTTGAATAATTAAAATAGGGTATTAGTTCTATCAATATCAAGCATGAATATGTGACTTACAATTTATGTTATACAATGGTGGGAAAGTAATATGGTCAATATGCTGAAGTAAGTTACCATTCAAATTTAACACTTCATCTTTTTCCTACCGATGTCTTGCAGGGTAAAGCTTATTAGAAGGGCTAAATTTTGCCAATTTTTGTTAAAAACCGTACTAGTTTGCCATCTCCCACCCTTTATTTAACGCCTTTAAGAAATACATCCTTGACTTCTATTTTTTTTCCAAAAAGGAAGAAGATTTTTTAGGAGGACAATTTTTTTAGAGAAAAACCACTGCCAACATACTTGCAAAATAAACATATTTCCAAATGTTGTTTCCAAATATTATTAATTTCTTCGTCAAAGCTTTATGTATATCATTCAATTCATATTTTTTTCTTAAAATAGTACCAAAAACCTCTATCTCCACCTCATCAAATCTAACCCTATTTCCTGAAATACAAATGTAAAGTCTAAAGAATTATTTGATCAAAAATCCCTAATAATTTTCTTATAACTTAGGAAAGTTTACCAAGATGCTCTGAATTTAAATATATTATTGCATGGAATAAAGAGTTTGTCATCTAAATCCAATAAAATGGGACAATAATCTGAGTATGTAATGACCAAATGAAGGATTCTAACTTGAGAAAAAAGTTGTTAGTGGGAGTTGCTAACATTTGATCTAAACATTCATAAATTGAAAACTTTCCTTCTCTACCATTACATTAGGTGAAAGGATTGCATATGAACTCCAATTCGATTAGATTGAAACTATTAATCATTGTTTCTAAGTGACTATTTCCCCTTATTTCTAAAGAGCCATCGTGCAGCACTCTATTAGAGTCTTGAATGATGAGGCATGGACTAAGAACACAACTAGAAATAGATGCTGAAAATTTTCATAACTGCTTCTACAAACTTAAAAAAGAACTAGTATAAATCATACTAAGCAGTCAAAGTTTATTGTGAGAAGCTATAACTTCTACAAAGATATGTCGGTAAGAAGCACTGATTTCTAGCAATTATAAATCTCTATCTCTTTACATGAGCCAAATTCTTCCTAACAAGCCAGAAGACTCAACATGCATAATAAAAAGTAAAGCATGCCTTTTCTATTATCTTACAGGCTTTCAAACTAATAATTCAAGACTTAGTAACAACAATAATGCCAAAGTGATATTGGTGTAGTCAATCTTTTATGTTTAAGTAAAATAAAAGAGCAAATCCTCTGACATTCTAAAAAAGAACTTTCATTTATTATAATACATGTCAAAAAATAAAAGACAAAATGAAGCTTTACCTAAATTAAGATTTCTATATTCTAAGACTAAGAAGAAAAAAGAAAAACCATGTGCATCTTATGTTTATTCTTAGAGCTTTTATGATATTTTTAATGTTGGATTATTTTTTCAAGAGCAGGTAGTGGATTGATACAAATATTTTTAGTAATCTTTCTTTATACGTTAATGCTTGCAAAAATTTTTAGTTGCACACTTATTCTTTCCTTCAAAAGTCTTAGAAGAGTTTTATTATCTTTTGTGATATATTTACTTGTACACCGAATTGATATTTGCCTTTAGAACTTTTATAATCTTGTACTTTTTCTTTGTTTATTTATACTATGTAAAATGAAATCACACCTTTACATTAGGTTAATCAAAGAAGAAACTGTTTATATTACCCCACATTTTTAATACAAATTAATGTGAAGAGTTATTGCTAATGTTGATTAACAAGAAGAGTATTTGGTTTGTCTAAGGTTATGTCAACAAAATTCTTTGAACTAAAAAAAAAAGAGTTAGTTTCTCTATTAGGAGGGTAGTTAACACAATCTTTTAGATAGGAAAGTATTTATTACTGATAATCAAAGTTTAAGTTTTCTAGTTATTACTAATTAGCTTATTAGTTATATCTTTTTTCAATAAATTATATTTTAAATTTGGAACTTTACCTTATTTTGTATTTATTAATCAAAACTACAAATTATATTAATCAATTGTTTAAATTTTCAATCTGTTATAAATTCAATATATCCTTAACTCTATCAATATTGCTAATGTATATCATTTTGTAAGTAGTTTTATCTTATATCAACATATATGTGAATTATAATAAATAGTAATAATATTTTTAACTCGATTAAATAATTAGTGAGTTAAGAAATAGATGAATAAATTGAATAAATCTACATCCAATTTAAGCTCTTGTATTATAGCCAGGCCCTTGTTAATGTATTATAGGCCCAAGGCAAAGTTAAAAAGAAGGCCTTAATGAATTAACAATATACAAATATATAAACATTAATATTTAGAATCCATACATAGGTGACTTAAGTCATAAGTCCACGTACTCAACATAACAACATACTGTAAATGTCAGCAGCAATAAAATGGTTAAAAATAGTAGTAGAGATAACAAAATAGTAGTAGCAACATACAGGAATAATAATATCAAATTACAAAACACAAAGAGAATTACACTAAAAAGCACCCAGATGATCATGAAAAATAATTTCTCTAAATATTTATGTATGCAAAATCATTAACAATAGTATCAAGATCAATATATTGTTGCTAATATTAATAAATTATTATATTAATAAATTATTTCATTGATATTAATCAAATATTATATTAAAAGTATTATAGTAATATATTATATTAATAAATATAAAATAAAAATCATTAACAATAACAATATATTTTATTATTATATTAATAAAATATATTGTTTTTAATATATATATTAGCATATATCTCTAACAAATTAACCTCACATTATCCTTTTTTTTAGGTCTAATGTGCATGTGTATAAATTTATCATCCTTTAACTTGCATAAACGTACACATTCAAAATAAATTCAAATAAAAATGTAAAAGATAATATAAAAAGAACTTGTTCTTTTTTTTTCCTTAACAAGATTGAAATATAATCGTTAAATCACTCAATTGATTGTTAGGACCAAACTCTTCTTTAGCTTTTATTAAATAAAATTTGAAATTTAGAATAAGAAACTCAATAAAAAAATTTCTTTTCATTTTTTTCAAAGTAAAGTGCCAAGAAAATTCTTGGTATATATAAACATCTTGAAATAGATTTATTAACTTTTCAATTTCTAACCCTTTAAAAAAAATATTTATTAACTTTTAAACTTTTAATTATTTTAATGAATAAAATTTAAAATAATTTTAATTTTCAACTTTTTTAATAAATGGACCCTCTATAAATCTGGGCCTTGGGCAAGTATCCTTCTTGCCCTTGCCCAGGGCCGACACTGGTTATAGTTATAAAGGACATAAAAGAAGAAGAAGGTAGTGCCAAGAGATTAAGAGCGATGATTTAGAAATATAGTAACAAAATATTTAGGTTTTTGGTACCTCATGAGGAAAGTATAGATAATGACCCACTAGCAACCCACTGATTCTTTCCTATCAATAACTTAGAAAATGGATTGATCTCACATTCTCAATAATTCACCACATTGTTATTGGGCCCATTTTTAGTTAGAGTGTCTCTAAGTCTTGAAACTATTGTCCAAAGATGAATACTTTAAAAGAGTATTGTCGTTATTTAAATTTTAAATAAAAACCAACTCTTCTAATCAAGATAATAGATTATGTCAAGATAAATAACATATTTAAACAGTTAATTCCAACAATCTCATCAATCTCTTATTTGCTAAATATCCCACTGTCAATAAAAAGATCCAAGAAAGGTGACCTAATCACACCATTAGTGTTAGATATCAAGATATTGACCTTTGATAGGGAATAGACTTCAACTTGTGCACATCATAGTTTATATATTTCATTGAGAGGAAGTGTCATAACAAGAAGTTGTAATTTTAGTGATTGTAAAAGTTGTCAATAAAAGCTGTAATATTAGTCATTATTATTAATAGTGTCCAATATTTAAAGTCGTCACCTTCAATCATAAATACCTCCGTCACTACTGAAATAATGACTAATTTAAGAAATGGTCACAATTATGTAACACTTTTGTGACACAAATACTGCCACTAAAACTTGTGAAATATGTGACAATACTATATGGTCCCAAAAACGTTACATATTTATGACAAGTTTTGTCGACACAAATAATATCAAGTAGTAATAAATTAAGTCGTAACAGAACTCGATTGTATAGTGACAAAAGTGCCGACACTAAAACCTATAGAATATGTGACAATACTATATGATAACAATAACTTTACATATTTATGGCAAGTTTGTCTACACAAATAATATAAAATAGTGACGAATTAAGTCGTAACAAAACTTCATTATGTTATGACAAAAGTGCCGACACTAAAAACTATGGAATGTGTGACAACACCATATGGTAACAACAACTTTACGTATTTATGACAAGTTGTTCACACAAATAATATCAAGTTGTGACGAATAAAGTTGTAACATTATTTCATTTTATTGTTACAACATTTTCGCCACTAAAATAATTATAAATAGTGACAAAATATTGATCACTAATAATATTTTTATCAATGTCTATTACTTCTTGGTTACTAAAATTTTAATAAAAAAGTGTCAACATTATTTTGTCACGAAAATGAAAATTATTTCTTACAAAAAATATTGTCACTAACGTGTTTATTATTATCACAAATAAAACTATCAATTAATTAACGAAATTACATTAGCTGTAAAAGAAATTTGCATTAGTGGCTATATTGTCTAACATATTTCGTCACAAGAATGAAAGTTATATGTTACAATAATGTCACTAAATAAAAAATATATGTTACAATTAATTTATCACTAATGTGTTCGTGTTTGTCGCAAATAATATTATTAAATTTAACAATTTAATTACTTAATCGATAAAAATTTTTGCATTGGTGGCCATAAAATAGAAGTTGTCACAAATGATACGGAATTTTGGTGCCAAGATATTATCAGACAAGCAAATAAAAATTCTTAGTATATATAAAATATATAAAAATCACCAAAATGTACAAAATTATAATTTCCAATATATAAAATTGGATATTTTAATATCCAAGAAAATTATTTATTACAATTATCTCAACTACTGTGTACTAATTTAATCTAAAACTCTCTAAAGTAAAATTTCTTAGCTATTCTTCAAGATGAAGTTCAATGTTGATTTATTTCCTACAAAATAAATAAAAATAAAATCAGTTAATTAGTTTATAAAATATTAAGCTATAAATTTAGTACTAACATTTTATAATAATATAAATTTCAATTGATCTTACCTCTCTTTAATATTAGATATGCTTTGATAGGTGTTAACCTAGGTTTGGCAGAGTTGTGATAGTTTAGCTTCTTTGCAGAACTTTCAGGAAAAGAACTAATAGCCTCTACTCTCTGTAGGCTCTTTGTCTTCCCTTTTGATTCAAGCCAAGCTCTCAATTTCGCTGCTTGGATAAGTGATACAAACTGGACTTTAGATTAAGGAACAAAGAAATTAAGTTAAAAAACCGATTTCATAACATTGACTCGAGAAACTTCAATAGAAGATGAAGAACAAAAAGATGGGAAAAAATGGGAAAAGAAATTGAAGGAACTCACATATTCTAACCAAACTTTAAGGTACCAAAGATCATCCTTGTATTGATCTGAATGCCAAAAGGTACGCACACATTGTTCATAAATGACAGTGAGTCCATAGCAATATGCTCCAGATGGAAACACCTCCTGAACCCATTTGATGCACCTATTTTGTTTAAGGGAACAGAGAAGAGATTAGTTTAGAAATAAAGAGTTGAAGAATCACATCAAACAAACCCAGAAAGTTGACATGTTAATACTCACTGAAGCCAAGGAAGAAGAGGGTCATCACCTTCATACTCATCAATTGCCTCGATTAACTTGCTGGAGAGTACATATTAGATATTTAGTTTTCAATAGAAAAGAAACTCAAAGAAGAAGAAGAGCAGAAGAAGGACCTTAGAGTGTAGAGGAGAGAGTTCTTAACTAGAAGTTGTTGAAGGACCAAACGTTCTATTGGCTGATCCTGCATCATAACAATTGTTTCAATGGAATCAGGAAGCAAGTTCAAAAACAATAAAATATAACTAGACTTCTTTGTATAATATTTTGGTATCATAACTTATACAGCTTATTTGTTTTTTGTCATTTCACTATAAGGACTCAAAACTATGAACCTGTGGCTCGTGATCAAGCTTGGTCGCTAAAAGATGCTGACAATGATGTAGATGGTTTTGTTGATTGAGATGATCCAGTTGGAGACATTGCCTCCACCATAAGATCATGGTCTTGGCAAATGGCGTCTAAACGTTATCTAAGGCAACAATATACATGTACCACTGCAGAAGTGAGACAGTGAGCAAATATAAAAGACCTTAAGTCAGAAAGATACAAAATTTTGTCTGATATATGCACTAGTCAGTACAGTGCAAGGACAAACTTGAAGTAAGTTAAAAGATAGAATGAACTGTCACGAAGATTCCCACAAATCTCTTTGACGATAACTTACAACCAATGGAATAAAATGCACATATCATAAACAGACTGATGAACACAATATCCATATTTAAGAAATCAACACCCAACACGATATAATCTACACATGGGCATGAATTGAATTAGAATGATGTATCACTAACCCAAAAAAATGAGAAAGAAAGAAAAGAACAATCAGTCAGCGACAAACATAAACAAAAATCAGTCCAATACAACTCCCAATACATACACATCATACAGAAAGTCTATAACTTTTAGAACAAAATCCCAAATCACAACGCAATTCAGTTGGAATAAATCAAAACAAGAAAAACCCGGATAGAATACTGCACCACGATCCCAAAAGTCTAAAAAATTAATAGCAAGTACAGCGTGAAAGAAAAAGAGAGAGTTTGATTTAAGATATGAACATTTCGACCTCTCTTCAGTGGCCTGACATTTTCCTTGAACAGTTCCACTCATTTCCAAGTCTTTCGTTTGGATGCAAGGAACTATGTCTCAGGATCCAACCTTCCTTCATCTTTTTCTTCTCACACGATCGTCTCCGCCTCCATTCCCATCGATCCAACATCTCTCGAGGATGAAATTTGAAATGAAAGACTAAAAGGGTCCGCCTTTAGTCTTGGATTTGAAATTCAAAATTTAGCTCAATCCACACTTGTAACATCTGCACTTGGAAGCTATTCGACTTTCGACATAGTTGTTTCATAAATATGCACAAGTACGAATACATATACTACGAAAACAGTGTATTGTTGTTATTCTCATTAATTGAACCCTGAAAGTAGTAAGAGAGGTTTCCCATCTCTTCTAACTTTTGTACGAGCCAACACTTGTCTGAGGTAGGATTAGTGAATTGATTATGGACCACAATTACCTATTTTTTCAATTCCCCTTCAAATGTATCCATATAGTTAGACCTTGGATCCATATTTAACAAGATCTAACTATAATTAAATAATTGGATTGTATTGTTATTATTTATTTTTATGAATGATGATGAGACAAATTCAGTAAGTGAAGATGAGGAAGATGACGATAACAATGATCGAGCTGACAAGAACTTTGTTTTTAAATTTTGGATAGCTTAAGAGTTTTGCTTAATATTTTGGAACAAGATTTTCATTATATTTAAACATTTATTTATTTTGATGAAATTTCAAAGTTATGTTTAGCAAATATCTACTAATATGTAAAATATTACTTTTGGATTATTAATATATGTAGTTTGAATATTTTATAACAAAATATTTAAATTTATTTGCAAATAATAATATTAAAGAAAAATCATGACAAGAAGTTTCTAGTCCCTAAAATTCATACAATAATGACCAAATTAATCATTAGAGTGGTTAATTTTAATATATTATTATAACAAGAAATAATTATCATAATTTGTTACATTTATATTGACAATAACCATTGTAACAAAAAGTTGATGATCAAGTGACAACAAAATTTCTTGTCACAAAAATTACGAATAGTAGTGACCATAGTAATAGTCTGTTTTTGTGACGATATTAAGTAGCCACTAACTAATTGGATTTTTATTGACAAACGTTTTCATCACAAAAAGTAAAATATCGGGTGACGGTAAATTATTTCGTCACAGTAAGAGAAAAATATTAGTGACCAAACTATGTTTTGTCACAACAAATAGAAAATATCAATGACTGACATATATTTTGCCATAATTATAATTCATTCCTACCAAAATTACATTGGTGCCAAATTGTATATGCTTTTAGTAACATAACTTAGAAATAAAAGAAAATTTGACACTATTATTGTATTAATAGTGACAATTTAGTTACTAAATTATCACAATTACCATTGTAATAGTGACAAAGAAACAAATCATCACAGTTAATACAAACAAGAATGTCAATCAATTGTTTTGTCACAAAAAAACCTCATATCTGTGACGAAATGACAGTTAGTCATAAAAAAGTTGTCAATAAATTACGAATAGTAGTGACCATAGTGTAGTTTTGTTTTTATGGCAATATTAAGTAGACACTAACTAATTGAATTTTTATTGACAAAAGTTTTTGTCCTAAAAAGTAAAATATCGTGTGACGGTCAACTGTTTCATTACAGCAAGAGAAAAGTATTAGCGACTAAACTATGTTTTGTTATACCAAATAGAAAATATTAGTGACCAACATATGTTTTATCACAATTACAATTCATTCCCGCTAATATTATCTTGGCACTAAATTGCATATGCTTTTAGTGACATAACTTAGTGATAAAATAAAATTTGACAATATTAATATATTAATAGTGACAATTTAATTGTGAAAGATACTAAATTGTCACAATTACCATTAAAGTAATGACAAAAAACAAATCATCACAATTAATCCAAACAATAGTGTCAATCAATTGTTTTGTCACAAAAAACTTCATATCTGTGACTAAATGATATTTAGTCACAAAAAATTTGTCATTAAATGTTTGAACTCTTGTAGTGCATCTAAAAGTGGCTTTCGACTGACACTCTCTTCTACATCCCTTATCTCCTATTTTAGTTGATTGGTGCCTCGATATGAACTCTTGTTACAAAGTTTAATTGTTAAATAGTTATGAATAGTTATTATCCTTTCTATTTGACATTTTGATGTAATTACTATTTATTATATGATAAAATTTTAATATTTTAAATGCTTTGTATTGTTTTTAATTTTATATTTGTATGATGATTAAATGATCATTTTATATTAATTATAGTTATTATTTATATATGAAATATGTGAAAAATAATATTAATAAAAATAAATAAATTGTTATTATTATGATTTTAGAGACATAATTGATGGAAAATTATAAATTATATAGTACAATATATTATTTTATAATTTTAAAAAATTCAAGGATTACTTTATAAATGTAAAAAATTATCCGAAACAGTACCTGGTATTAGTACAGTACCATACCAAAACTAAATCTGGTATCGGTACCAGTACAGTATGTAAACCGTTATCAATTTTGATAAATTTATTTTATCAATTACATAAATTTTGGAAGTTTACATCTAATCTTATCTTTCTGTTAAGTGGCCCAAGTGATTCAATTGATAGGAGATGGCAATAAGATAAGGATGATAGCTAAAAGAGTTAGAGAGAAAATAGGGACATTGTCTCCATTTAAACAACTACCTTGATTTAAATCGCCGCCTTTTTTTTAATCTTGCTCTTTTTTAAAATGGGTCCAGATCTCCTGCGGGAATCATTTGCAAGGTCTAACAATGTATGTATATTGGACCTTTTTAGGCAATTATAGATCTTAGGAGTCAATTCTGATTGGTCAATAAAAATATAT
>JANIIA010000191.1:13995603-14007483 GCA_027478495.1 Erythroxylum alaternifolium | reverse complement strand
TAAACACAAACCAATCAAATAATTGAATAATAATTTAAAGATGATAGCAAAGAGAGAATGCAAACTGATTTATAGTGGTTTAATAAACAACCTTTGCCTACACCCACTCTTAAGACTCTTCTTAGAATTCTACTATAATTCTTCTTTCAATGTAAAGAATAACCTTTATATAATTTTTCTTGACAAAAAGGAACCTTTAACAATCTTCCTTTAAGGAAAAGATGAACCTTAATTCTACTTAAAACATCTCTAAGTACAATAATAAAATGCCCTAACTAAATCTTACAACTTTAATTACCCTACTTGTTCACTTGATAATTCTAAAAAGACTCACTTATACAAATATGAGATAAGGTTTCTCAAATGATTTAGAACACTTAGAAATCATTTGCATGTATTTATAGGATTTCGGGACCCCTGCTAACTATTGGAGCGAAAAACTAGCCATTATAATATCTAATTGTAGAGTACTGATTGACCAATATAGCATATTGATTGACCAATATTCATTGGATGCACATATTCATTAGTCATTGAGACACTGGTCAACCAACAAGCATATTGGTCGACCTATATGGCATATTGGTTGACAATTACATCAACCAATGTTACTATAAGCTCTTCGTGCATCAAATTTGACAGTTTTAACTTATATTGGTTGACTACTAGTCTATATAGATTAACTAATCTACCTAAAAGCATGATTTTAATAACTCCAAATGCTCAAATTCAATTTTTAAAATGAAATTATTATTTAAAAACTTTCAAAAAATGTTCCTTAAAGAGTGTTTGAAAGACCAAAAGGCTTTTCTATTAAAAACAAAGTTTCAGTGCCTCTTAATGAATAAAAAGACTCGTGTAATGATGTAATAAAAAATGTTTGTGTATGGTGAGTCTTTTAGAAAATCAAAGTGACTAAATAGGATTAACGTTACAAACTAAAGAATGAACTTGATGTTCTTTTTTCTTTTTTTGTTCTTAACTTCTTCACTTTGTAAGTTGTAAACTTGATCTCTTTTTCTTTTTTATCAAATTCATGAACTATCTCCTTAAGTTTATGACTACATCTTGTTCTTATATTCCCTCTTATCAAAATAATAAATCCATTAGTAGTACTTAAGTTTTGTTTTCACCAAAAAATTGGTTAGAATCTCCCTTAGTTCAATAAAAATATTTAAAGATCTTGTGGGTGATTTAAAATAGTTGAAATAGGAAAAATATGTACAAAAGTATTGTCATCAGATTTTATACGTATTCAAATAATTTATTACTTTTAGATAATTACTTAATGGGGTTCTCCTTAAAGAGACTAGAAATATAGTTGGAACTTACTATCACGCTATTAAATCCTTAAATTCTCTAATAGGTATATAAGCTTGCAAGGAAATAAGAAGATGTAGTTACAGCTAGTGCAAATCTACATCATCTCAAAGGGAATACCAAGTCTCTTTAGAGCTTAGGAAATCCAAATTGTAGAATCGTAATAAAAAAGGATAGTATTACAACCAAAACTAAAATAAAGAAGGAATTTTAGCCAATCCTGGAAATCAATGGAAAGCGATTAGAACCAACTTAATTAGAAATTCTAATGGTTTAAGAAATTTTATCTATATGGACTTTGATGAACATAGGGAAAAAGGATTATATTTTTGGTGTGATGAATATTATACATTAGGGAAAAATGCAAAAATAAACAATTTTAGTTGCATATGATGGAAGGAGATAATGTAAGAAGTGAATGAATAACAGTAAATAACCAATGTATCCCTTTAAGTAACGATGGGAATAAATGATGTAACAGAGTGTAAATAGGTAAGAGTGGTAGGATTCAATTATATTAGACCCTTATATATATTTATTAATAATAAAAGTATAAATAACTTCTTAGAAGAATTGATCATCAATAGAGGCAGCGGAGAAATTAAAGAGATGCCTTCTTTGTAAATTAGAGTAAAGGGATGATTTAAATTGAGTTGTTGTCAATGTTATAAAGGTTTCACATTGAGCATACAAGGCTTATAATTCATTATAGATTTAGTTATTGCCTTGGGAGATTACGATATGGTACTAGGGGCATAATGGATAATTAAATTGAATGATGTGTTAAATACTTTTTGAAACTACACTATAAGGTTCAAGTGGGAGGATTGCATAGTGACACTGTCGAAGAACCATAACAAAGGACAAGTTGATCTTTAACAAGAGTTTTAACAATATTATTAAGGGATCAACGAGTGAAGACCTATATATACTACAAATTGCACATCCAATATAATGTCAAATACAATATATTAAATTAGAGGAACATTTAAGCATGTTTGATAAATTAAACAGTCAGTTGGCTAAGTTTGGAGAGCTGTTTAGAGAAATTGACCAATTGCCAGCTAATAGAGCTCATGACCATATAATCAAATTAAAATAGGGAGTAGAGACCATCAACATCAAACCCTAAGATACCTAGAAAACATAATTATGTATTTGAAAGAGAAATCAATGAGCTAAAGAGACAGAGTTTATCAAACACAACATCACTCCTTATGCTTATCAGTAGTTTTACTGGAGAAGAATGGCAATTCATAAAAATGCAATTTGATTATAAAAAGGTCAACAAACACATAGTAAAAAATGAGTTCCCTATACATGTAATTGAAAATTTACTTAAATAGTTAAATAGGTCATACTGGTAATCCAAAATAGTTTCTAAGACTTAAGAAGTATATGAATTTTTTGTCAAGACTTTTAGACTAACCAATACCCCATCTACTTTATAAAGTCTTGAATAAGATATTTAAACCATCATTAAAAAAATTTCTTTTTATTTTCTTTGATGATATCTTGATCAATAGTAGTTCTTTCTAACAACACTTAGAGAATCTTTGACAGACTCTACAAACCCTTCAAACTCACTAATTGTTCATAAAGGAAAGTAAATGTATCTTTGGGATAATATAAATTGACTGCCTAGGTCACTCTATATTACATCAAGGAGTGGCTATTGATGTGAAGAAGACATGAAGAATCCATAAGTGGCCCATTCCTTAATCACTTAGAGAATTGAGAGGATTCTCAAAAATCATTAGGTATTATAGAAGATTTATAAAAAAAATTATAGAACCATAGCTAGACCTTTGAAATAAATGTTGAAGAAACAAGTTGTTGTCAATTAGGAATGAGGATAAATCCAACAACAAACTTTTAAGCAATTAAAGAAGGCTCTCATATTTGCACCAATATTGGCATTGCCTAATTTCTCACTTCCTTTCACAATAGAGGTATATGCTTGTGGCATAAGCATAGGGACAATTCTCCAATAAAACAAACATCCGATCACATTTTTTAATAACAAACTAGGAATAAAACTTATGTGGATCTCCACATAAGATAAAATTTTATGGCAATTGCCAAAGCTATCAAGCAATGGGGCCATTACTTAATGACAAACCATTTGAGGTATAAGTAGATGACCAAAGCCACAACTACTTATTAGAACAAATTATTACCACCCTTTATAAAGAATATGGCTATTAAAGCTAGTTGGGTATAATTTTGAAGTTATATATAAAAGTGGAAAGGAAAACGTAGCAACTAATGCTCTATTTAGAATAACAAGTACTAAGCTATTAACATTGACAATCTCTCAAATACATACCAACTTGTAAGGAAAAAGATTCCACTATTTAAGACCTTATTAAGAAGTTGAAGATAAAAGAAGTATGTTCAGAAACCTATAAATAGAGAGATGAGTTGCTCAAATGGAAAGGGATATTGGTGGTAGGTTTTAGCAATAAATTGAGAGAGAAAGTGGTGTATATGGGACATGACGGACCTCAAGGTAGGCACTCAAGAGTTATAGACACTTTTAAAAGGGTGTAAAATGTATTTTATTAGTAGAGTTTAATCAACGATGTTATAAATTACGTCAATAAATGCTTAACGTGTTAAAAGAACAAGCATGAGAATGTTGCTTATCTAGTAATATTAAAATCACTACATATACCAAAATGATGTCGAAAAGAGATTAACATGGATTTTGTTTACATATACCAAAATGATGTCGAAAAGAGATTAACATAAATTTTGTTGAAGGGTTACCCTTGTCTATAGGTAAATTTAGTAATGGACAAACTTAACAAATATTATCATTTTATGACTATTAAACATCTATACATAACTTTCAAGATAACATATATTTATTTATTGACCATGAGTTCAAACTTTATAGGATATTAGATATTATTGTGAGTGATAGGGACTCTCGTTTTAAAGTGTTTTTTGGGTAGAAACTTTCAACTTATAAAGGGTGAGCTTAAAGTTCTCCATTGCATACCATCCATATTCTAATGGCTAGACTAAAGCCATTAACAAGATACTAGAAACTTATTTTCAATGCTTCTTTACTGATGTTTCAAATGGATGGCTGAGTGGATTTCTTTAGCGAAACAATGGTACAATACCATATATCATGCATTTATCAATTCAACTTCACATATCCTTTATGGCTATCCTCCTCTTATACATACACATTATTTCACTGAAGATTCTAGAAATTTGGTTAAGGATCAAGCTACGAGGAATAAAGAGATAACTTTTGTGGTTGCAAAATTTCATCTTATAAGGGCATATCACCAAATGAAGCAACATGTAAATAAAAGAGATCATATAGAGAGTTTGAAATGAAAAAATGATTATTCTTAAAACTTCAACCTTATAGGCAATACTCTCTGTAGAAGAAAGAAAATTATACCTTTTCTTCCTTATGTTACAAATCATATAATATTATAAAAAAGAATGGAAAGCTAGCTTACAAGCTTTAACTACTAGTAGAATCTCTCATTAAATTAACATTTTATAACTCATAAGAGTTAGATCACATTTCAATAGAGTTACTAGCAATGCTTAGGCATATAAACTAAAGCTCCAATAGTTATTTTGGATTGAAGATAGTAACTTAGCTATTATTTCAATAGATAGATGAGTCTACTGATGATGCTATATAAGAATTCTTATTTAAAATGCATCAAAGATTTTGTTAAGCAAAACTTATGGATAAGGTTTTTTAAGGAGGCAATGTTACAAATAAATGGAGAGGGAATAACATGAGAAATAATAAACATAAACTCAAATAAAATGATATCGCTTTTGTTTACTAAAAGTGTTATTAGTAAAACACTTCATTTTATTTTAATAAATTGTAACATCCACTCTAACACGTGATTCATTTCTAAATGGGATAGCAAGTGCAATCACGTGGTCATTATAACAAGCAAATATATAACTAGTAAAATCAATTTGTTTCCCTTCTCTCTCTTCCTTGAATTCCTAATAAAATCAATTTGTTTTCCTTCTCTCTCTCTTCCTTGAATTCTACTCATTTTCCGTTTTTCTTCTTCTCATTAGTGATTGTTAATTGATACTTCTATTTTAATTCACATTAAACAAAGTGTGTGTGGGCAAATTTTGTAGGAGTTATACGATTTGAAAACAGTTTGTTATAAATTGAATAATTTTAAAAAATTAAAAATTTGTTTATTATATATAATAATATATTTATAGTACTATGCAAATGCATATTTTAAATAAAAAAGAAAAAGAGATAAATGGTGTAAAAATGATTTAATCTTAATGATCATAGCTAACTAAAAAGTTTAAGATTTGATTAGGCAAAGTGAAGCGTGAGATTGAACTCAT
Organism: Erythroxylum alaternifolium; assembly: GCA_027478495.1. Classification (NCBI taxonomy): domain Eukaryota; kingdom Viridiplantae; phylum Streptophyta; class Magnoliopsida; order Malpighiales; family Erythroxylaceae; genus Erythroxylum; species Erythroxylum alaternifolium. Next base: position 14,001,795 of record JANIIA010000191.1, on the reverse strand, counting down.
TTAAGTTCATAACGGACCATTAATAATTAGACTGCTTTGCATCCAGAAGAGAACATAAGAAATGGCTGTGACTATGAGAGTTCTGAAATTGAACGGACGGCCACCGTCTCTTCTCTACCAACGACCACGGCCGGTCATCATAAGGGCATTCTCCGCCCTCCTGTCGCCGCCGTCCAAGGCGGTCGTCTACGACCAGCAAGGTCCCCCTGACGCCGTTACGAGGTCCAAAACCTGATGCGATCAAACTTTCATTTTTCTCGGCCTTTTGTTAGAGACTTACTACCGTTTGGTGCAGAGTGGTGGAGTTGCCGCCGGTTGAAATGAAAGAGAACGACGTTTGCGTCAGAATGCTGGCTGCTCCGATCAATCCCTCTGATATTAATCGGATTGAAGGTTCTGTTTTTCTTCGCTTACTGTCTTTTTTTTTTTCTTCCTGACTTACTTTTAAGCCATCCCAAGTTAATTCTGCTTTACTATGTAGAAAGCTGTTCTTTGTTCTGTTTTACTACGTTTTAGTACTTTTGATGACGTTATCGTTTTCAATATGTAATATGTGGCGACGATGATGCTGATAAATTTGTTGGATGGCGTAGGAGTATATCCTGTGAGGCCACCCGTGCCTGCAGTCGGAGGATATGAAGGTGTAGGGGAGGTGTATTCTTTGGGGTCAGCTGTCAAGGATCTATCTCCGGGTGATTGGGTCATCCCGTCGCCACCCTCTTCCGGTATGTTGCACTAGATCTCCTTATGTTGACCATTCGTGCCTGGGCTAGTGTTAATAAGAGACCATCATGCGTTTCCAGATTTGTTACTTAAAACTATTGACACAATTCACCTAGTTAATTGCTATTTGGGAAACGGTCCCTGACTCTATATCGTTATATTGTAAAAATATGATTCATGTGGCGGTATAAAACTGAAGTCTGTCTGACCAATTTGATGTGAACTTTCACAAGGAAGATGAAACCTAGATTTCCTGAGCATTTGTGCCATTTTGGGAGTATTTCTGTGTAGAAAGGTATCCTGAAATAATTGCATGTTGTAAAGCTAGATAGTTAATGAATTATCGGGTTTGATGTTAGTTGATATTGAGATCAGTAGCCATATTCTTACTGGTAAATATGAGATGGTTCTCAAGTGTGATCTTGAAGACCTTAAATATCTGTAGAATGCACAAGTCAAAGTGATTGCTTGTTTTGAACTCTTTTTTCTTATAGACTGATTTTTCTGTTAAGGAACATGGCAGGCTTATGTTGTTAAAGAACAAAGTGTCTGGCACAAGATCAATAAGGATTCACCTGTTGAATATGCTGCAACAGTTACTGTTAATCCTTTGAGTGCTTTAAGAATGCTTGAAGACTTCACAACTCTGAATTCAGGTGCTGCCACACCTACAATCTGAAATATTATTGTTACCTTTTACTTGTTTTATGCTTTCCTCTGATATTATAGGGTATGAGCAGGAGACTCTATTGTGCAAAATGGGGCTACAAGTATAGTAGGACAGTGCATAATCCAACTTGCAAAATATCGTGGCATTCAGAGCATTAATATAATAAGGGACAGGTGCGGCTGATCTGAGACAAAATAGCATGCATCTAAAATCTTTTCCCTTCTATCTGATAGCTACCTTCAATTTTCTTTAAGTGGATATACAGAAAAAAAGGCCATGGAACTCTTGCAATCTGGAAATATTTTGAATTTCTGTTGTCTTATGTGGCATTATTGCTTGCATTCCTGTTATTATGTATGAGCATCGAGACAATGTACGCCATTCCAAGGTTCTTGTTTGTAGGAGCATGCTTAATATAATCATGTCCTATGTTCTATGGTGTTCAAACCTAATAGTAACTGTTTTGGATGTTCCTAGGTTGCTATTGTTTGTTACTTTGTACTGGAGAATACTCGACGGTTGTAACTTGATAATCATACGATTTTCACGATTCCCCATCCTTGGGAACGTTTTCTAGCTGTTTGCATTTCAGCAGCAATGCTGTCTGTGAAAAAATGCTTTTCTGTTGTTGCAAAGAATACTAATGGACACATGGCTTTGTCTTATGATGTATATAGCAAGTCAAATTGCATATCTGTGAAGAAATAAATGCCAATTTCTTTATGATTAATTGGGTACATGAGTTTATATTGCTTGAAGGCTTGATTTCAGCAAGTGCAATTTGCTTGCCAATATAACTTTTCTTTTCTATTTTCTTCTTTTTTCAGGGCTGGGTCAGATGAAGCAAAGGAGATGTTAAAGCAACTTGGAGCCGATGAAGTGTTCACTGAGAGCCAACTAGAAGTAAAGAATGTTAAGGGTCTCCTGGTATCATTATATCTGGACTAATTCTGTTGGCAATTTGTTTTACAGTAGTAGCTGAAATAGGGATCTTGTTTATTTTCCATTCGAGCTTGATATCTGTCAACTTCACTGCCCTAGACTTGATTTATTTCTTTGATTTTATGCTGTTCCCACTGAAGTTTGCCATTTGGTTTTCATTGACACTCTAGACAAATTTACCTGAGCCTGCATTAGGGTTCAACTGTGTTGGTGGCAATTTTGCTACTCTCATTCTGAAATTCCTAAGGTGTGTTTTTGAGCAACAAATTAGCATTTGATTTGGTCCTTTATTATTCTAATGATGTTCTGATATTCAGGAAGGGAGGAACCATGGTAACGTATGGTGGGATGTCAAAAAAGCCTGTAACTGTACCAGCTTCATCCTTTATTTTTAAGGTGGGTTTTCTCCATCTCTGCATTGTAGACCACCGTGGTTACTGGATCTAATGGTGCTGCTGTTCCTCCCAAATTGTGATAGAAAGTCGTAGCAGGTTATATACAGTTATCATTACTTGCAGCATCTCTTCAATTTGAGTAGTATTTTTTCTTCCTATTCCTTGACATTTGCAGGATCTTTCCTTGAGGGGATTCTGGCTGCAGAAATGGTTGACTTCAGATAAAGCGAAAGAGTGCAGACATATGATAGATTATCTGCTACGCCTGGCAAAAGAAGGGAAGTTGAAATATGAGTACGTATTGTCTCAAGTGCTAACTTGCTTTTTTGTTGTAGTTAGTGACAAGGTCTTTCCATGTAGTGTCAACTGCTAAGACTTTGCATGTTGAGACCCCCCTCTTTGCAGGATGGAGCTAGTCCCTTTTGACAATTTTCACGTTGCACTGGATAAGGCACTTGGGAAACTGGGGAGTCACCCTAAACAGGTCTTAACGTTCTGATATTAAGGATACCAAGTTGACTTTATGATCTTCCTGTACGACAGGCTGGGACTTGAAAGAGTAACTGTACTTACAAAAGATTATCATGAATGATAACATCTATAGCCATCTAATACAATTGGTGGATGAGTGAAGTAAACTTTCTCCTCCCGACTGATGAGGATCCTCTGGATTAGCTCGAGAAAAGGAAGGCCATTGAATAAGAGGTCTAAAATTTAATTATAATTATTTGAAATTTAATAAAAAATTTTAATTAAATCCTAATCCCAAATTTTGTAAGTAAAATCGTTTCTCTCGTTTACTCGTTTTCTCCTTACTGTTACTGTTACTGAACAAGGGAACCTCACCTTTTTGAATTTCGTAAACAAATGGAGGAATAAAGAATGAAAATCCTTTGTAAAGAATGAAAGTAGATGTTTTAGGGAATCTAGTTTCTTAGAAGTGGGAATGGGAGGGTTTGAATCTGTTCATAGGGAGACAATGAAAGAAATTTTGATGCCAATAAAATTTTTATGGAAGAAAAGTTGCATAAATAATGAAGATGATAAATTTCAGATAGCGTTGATTTTGTTTATAGAATTTGAGATTAGGGTTTGGTAATTTGGGAATTAGAATTTCTTTATTAAATTTAAAATAATAATAATAAAAATAAAATAAAATGATTTAAGTTAATTTATATTTATTAATTTTAATTATATTTTAAGCAAATATAATTAAAATTTAAAAATTAATTAGTTTGAGATTATTTTACCAAAAATAGATTTTATTATGCCATATAAAATAATAAACCTCACACTGCAAATAAACATAATAAATTTATGTCATATTAACGTTAACACTATATATAATGAATGAAAACTTAATTTTATTAAATATTCAGCATAAGATATAAACTTTTACAAATGTTAAAATATATTTTAAATATTCTAAAATAATAGTTTATTTTATATTTTAGGAAAGACTTTAGAATGAAAAATAGACATAACTACATGTAATATCTTATAAGTTTCATCTTATCAACTACAGTAATCCCTAAACTTGTGACTACACCCAACTATTTATCTCGTTAGATTGTTGGGTTAATTAAAAAAAATTCTAAAATTTAGCTCAAATTTTAAAAGATAAATTAAATATTTCAACTTTTAATTCGATGTGAAAATAACTCTATAATAAATTTTCCATTAAAATTTTCCAACTCATTTATTTAATATTCAGTTAAATTAAAAAACAAAAGGAGAAAACTTAATTCTCTAATTTGTTTTTTTGCTGCAGTACAATTCTGTTGCTTCCCTCTTACCGGGTGACTCTTTTGGATCTTTCTAGCAATATGACTCTCTTAGTTTGTGTTTTTGTAAGCAATAAAGTGAGATGATCTAGGTTTTAATTAAATACAGGGATTCTTTTTTTTTTTGTCTTATTGATGTTGGCTTTAATCTTGAAGGAGCTAAAGACAATATTTTAAAAACCGGACCGGTAATTGAACCGAAAAAATAACTGATTCAAGGGTCAATGGTTCAATCAGAATTCAATCGTGATCGAACCGTGATCGAACCGGTGACTAATAATTATATAAAATTTTATTTTATATATTATATATAAAAGATAATTTTTAAACATACTTTTTAATTATTTATCTAACTTAAACCTTCAAACTTTAAAAGACACAAGTTTTTTTTTTAAGTTCACCAACACCACAAAAAAATAAGATAACAAAACTCATTAGTTATATTTCATCAAAAAGATAAAAAAAATTAGTAATCATAATATTCATTCAAGTCAAAATCAAAGGCTCTTTCATCATTGCCAATATGAACATCTTCAACAGATTCCAAATTTGGTCGTAAAAGTTTTAATTTTTAAAGAAAAACTCCTCATTTTAAATGAACCGACCGATTTTTCTTTCACCGGTTCAGCGGTTTTTACCGGTTCGACCGTAAAATGAACGGGTCAATCACTCACAAAAAATAAGGGCTAAATCGAACCGTTTCATGCTCCGGTTCACCGGTTTACCGGTCCAACTGGCCGGTTCGGTCCGATTTTTAAAACACTGGCTAAAGGATCTCCAGAAGAATCCTCGGCTAAAAGTCCAAATTGGGGCCTAAAGTTTTTGAGTTTGATCAATTTAGGACTTAAAATTTGTAATTTGCTCAACAAATGACTAAAATTTTACGAGTTTACTCAACTTAAGGCTTTTTTGGACGAAAATTAAAAAGTGTCATGCACACACCGTTTCTATATATAAAAAGTTTATTTAGAGAGGCCAGGTAGATTTTAAAAAAAGAAAATAATTTAATTTTCATAATAAACTTGCTAGGCCTATTCGTCATCAAACTTTCCCATCTCAATCAAAACTGCGTAGACCCTTTCAGAAGTTGAAGCTTTTGCTTTAATAGCTAATGACCTAAAGTTCGTTGCTTCTCAATTCAAAACAACTCCGTCACACGTTCAAGTTTTACTCGCAACAATGGAGGGTACGGACAGTACGGAGGTCATCAAATGGTTCAATATAATGAGTCTTAAGATGGTCATAAATCGTTTCAAAATTGTTGAAACTTGTTTGGACATAACCCAAGAATTAGCCTACTCTTCTAGTACATAAGAGCAGCCAACTCAACCTACCAAAATTTTGAGAGCACCAAAACACAGAAAATTATCACACTAGACGATATCAAAATCAATATAAACTTACAAGAAACTCCTAACTAAGGCTTGGTTTGGGGGAGTGGTAGCGATTGAAAACCTGCTGAAATGATAAGTACTTATTGAGAATAAGTACTTATGTGTTTGGAATTACTATTTTGGTAACTGTTAAAATCTGAAAATAGGTGTTTAGCAAGTGCAGTTGCAGTTGCTGAAAAGAGATAAAAAAAACTAAAAAGCTCATTGATTTAATAAACTATTAATTGTTGTATAAATAATTAAAAAATATTATTAGTCATATAAATTTAAAATTATAAATAATA
>JANIIA010000191.1:13977616-13995503 GCA_027478495.1 Erythroxylum alaternifolium | reverse complement strand
ACAAGTACACTATCACACCCCAATGCAAGAACTGATTTTGGTTAGTTAACCAAAACTCTTATCTAACAAAACCAATCTTTTACTTAGTCTCTAGGAAGCTTATATAGCATTTTATGGCATCTACAATTCCAAGCCCAAAATATGTGTCTATGATTCCCAAAATACCAACGCAAACCTGTCAACTATCAGCTTAAAATACATAATTGGCAAATGATGAACATATAAGAAAGCTTTTAGATGGACATGCATGAGCCCTAGAGGATCGAAGAATTGGATTTTAGACCACGATATGATGAGGCAAGTTCTCTTTGGAGAACTTAGTGTCGAAGTAACCATCGTGCTATTTTTCGAGAGAGTTCGCGAGGGACAGAGCCTCGTTAAGCTTGATCTAAAGCAGGCTATCAGGTTGAAACCGCGGTTGGACAATGAAAATTTGGGGCAAGCCATTCGGGTCTCTATCAAAAAGTGACATAATGTCGTTAGCGTCATCTCCGTCATCTGTCTTTTGCTGCTTCGATGAAAATAGTGAAGAGAGAAAGGAAAACAAAGATGGAGTTAGAGACTTGTAGAGGCTCACCTGGGATTGGTTAAAGAAAGTTAGGATTTTGGCTATGGATTTCAAGCGGGGAAAAAATGATAGACCTAATATGGGCTACTTCGTCGTCTAATATTTTGTTTTCTTTAGTCAGAAATGTGTTTGGTAGCCTTGAAAATTCAGGAAAGTGGAGGGAAACATGGCATTGAAAGACTAACTGACTTGTCTATAATGGCGCGTGTATGATACTTTTTAATTTTGTCCAAAAACGCCTTAAATTGAGCTGAGTTATGAAAGTTTAGACTTATATTGAGCAAATTACAAGTCCTAAACTAATCAAACTAAAAAATGTTAGGCCCCAATTTGGGCTTTTAGCCAAGAATGCTCCTACCTCTTACAGAGCAGGTTATTTCGAGATCTATTTCCTTTATCCTTTATTTTCCTTTTTTGTTGGTTTTGTGCTTAAACTTACAATTAAATTTTCTTTTTTTCTTTATTTTGAGAAAAGTTATTGTGTGATACTGCTCCAATAATTATACTTCTCCTTTTCTTGATGTTATTTATATGTTTGATTATCATAATGGTAGAGTGAAGATTTCCATGGTAGATTAATATCACCAATTTGGTACTCTTTTTGTATTTCTAAATTTGACTGAAAAATTTGGACTTCGCATCAAAATGAGATATTCAACAAAAAATACTAAAGACTAGATACTCTTGCCTATGTATAGTAGTACTTTAGTTTAAGAGGTTATTCTTTGTTAATTCAATGGTTAGTGATTTTATTTTAGTTTATTAAGAAGCTTTAATATTTTTATATGACATAAAATTGCCCTATGGGTTATTTGGATAATACAATTTGTAATTATAGTATTGGTTTGTTTTCTAAATTGATTCATGGTTTATCGTAAGCTATTATTTTATCTGCAACCTTCCATTAGCTATTGTAGCAGCTGTATGAATATGCGTTAATCATACTTAACTATTGTGTTTATTATTAAAAAATGAGTGCATGTAAAATAAACGTAGCTTTTATTGCATCTACATCTGGTATAATTTTGCCTATAATTATAGTATTAATTTGTTTTCTAAACTTATTCATTATTATTTTATTTTTAGCCTTCCATTAGCTATTGTAAGAGATGCATGAATATGTGTTAATCATACTTAACCATTGTATGTATTATAGAAAAAATAGGATCAAGTAAAATATAGGTGGTTTTTAGTGCATCTATGCTTGTTATATACTTGACATGAGAAGTGTGCAGCTGTTGTTAACAGATTTAAGAATGCTATTTATTGTTGTTTCAACAATTTAGCAAAAGTTGAAAAGAAATACTCTCAATTTTGCAAGAGAAGGTGTTATATTCAACGAAAAATGAGATTAGTAATTCTTATTGTTATTATATTTATTATATAATATGGATATCATTATCCTAAGTAATATTTCAGATTCCCTATATTGATTGTCTCAATTGTAATGACAAGATAAAGTTATAGATATCCAATGCTTAGCCTAATATTGGTCAGCATTTTTATCAATGTAATAATACAAATGTGAGTATTGTGCTTATATTTTCATCAACGCATTATGATCATTTCAATTATCACTTATATGATATTATCGTTATATAATTGAATGATAAACTTTTAAATTGTAAGTGTTATAGGTATGTAATCTTGGTAAAAGAGTTGAGGTTTTGTTATTGTAAAAAAATTACCAGACATCTTCTGTACTTTAAGGTATGACTTCTATCAGTAAAATACAATGTTACGTGTCGATGAGAGTGTTTTTTAAAAAGAACTTGCAATGCAACAATATTTAAAGGAGTTGCATGTGATGGGCCCCTTTTGCTAATATAGTGACCAACTATTTTGACATTTTATACAAAATATCACAATGCATTCTAAGGAATTTTTTTAGTGATCAAACTATTGGGACATTATACACAAAATATTGGCCATTATGTTGATGATATAAGTTGGAGACCTTTAATATCTTTCAAAAATGATTTGTCAAAATTTATCTTTAAACCTAACTGAAATGTCACACCATAATCCCAAGAATAAGAAGTTGAAAGAGCTTTTAATAGTTACACATCTATAAAAGGAGAAAAAAGGTACAAAGAAGTAGGTCCATGCCACATCTTCAATTAAAACTACAACAAATAAATAACAGAAAGGAAATAGTTTAAGATCAATTATCTAAGATAGTTAAACATTCCTATCCATATCCAAATTAATTATCCATGATAGTCAAAACATCTCTATCCATATCCAAATCCTAGCACAAACTTGAAATACATATCCATATCATATCACAATTCAAATACATATCCAAACTACAACACAGAGTTCAAGAATGGTTCATTTTGCTGTTGATTCACCATTATCAACTTGAGATTTTATTGGAGTTAATTTTTCAGCCTTTACTTTGAATCTCCTCCATGTTGTAGTTATTATTTGAGCATTTGTATTTTGAGAAGCTTGAGTTAGTTAGAACACTTAAAATTGACCTACACCCATCTATAAAACATCATAAACAAAAAGTATACTATTACTGATTAGGAATAAATAAAGTATACTATGACCAATTAGCAATAAATAATAACTAATTCACCAAATTTTGTGATTTGGTTATAAACTGTAAAATAAGTGTTCCTACAAAGTTCTCCAAATGTTACTCCATATCGACAGCCTATGTATATAAATGTGTATAATATTTAAAAAAGTTGACAGAAAATAAAAATTAAAACTGAATGTTCACTATCCACCCTCTTATCCCTTTTTAAGATAGATGTTGCAGTATTGGATCTTGTAGACACTGATTGTCTACCTCTTCTTCTTACACCACTATTAGAGTTGGATGTAGGTGTTAAATTTTTTGGTGGTCTTCCTCCTTCTCTATGCATTATACATATAGAATTTGAAATGAATAATTAAAAATTTAAAGAATATTTATCACAAACACAATTTTAAATCAGTATACAATTACCTTAACAATTTCATGTCATCTCAAAGGTTGATCCTCATTTTTGCATCCTTTTTTATTATAACCAACTTCAAAGAAATGTTGAAATCTTATGAATACTTCAACTTTGTTTAACTTGTTTAGTTCATCATCTTTATCCCTTATTCTAACATTTTTACGCTTTTTAGGGATCTTTTTGATCCGGAGGTAATATGGGCTGTAAGCTTTTAGTCTTCTGTCAAAATTTTGAACAATTAATGGGTTATGTGGCATACTGATAACTTCTTAAATAACATTCACATTTGTAGTATCAACTCACATACCCATTGATATCCTCTATCTGATTTGATATATAAGTAAATGCATACTTACATAGGATTCTTGTTAAATTCCAAAGTCTACATTAAAATGTTCTTACTTGTAAATTAAATCAACAATGAACATATCCGCAAAATGCGTTACTTCAAACTTTAAACTTCCATTTTTCTTGGTGATAGAGTGTCTTGCTTCCTATTGTGTAGTCTCTATCTTCTTTCTTAACCTTGGACATATATCATTAGTGGATTTCATTATCATATCTCTTTTTTCATTAATTTGAATAATTAAAACAACTCACATATCCCAAAGTCTACACTGACATGTTCTTGCTTGTAAATTAATAATGAACTTATTTGCAAAATGTGTTACTTTGAATTTCAAACTTCAATTTATCTCAATGATACAGTGTCTTGCTTCTTATTATATAATATATATCTTCTTTCTAACCCTTGAACATATATCATTAATGGATTTGATTATCATATCTTTTTTTTCATGAATTTGAGTCATTAAAGCAACTCAAATATCCTCTAGCATATTGATCAAGCTTTTTGATCATGCTTTATAAATGAATCCATAAATGTCTTTGATATATTGTTATAACCAATTTCACACTTTGGCTTTATACTAACAAATGCTTTCACAAAAGTCTCAGGATTCCTTGCTTTGAAGTTATTGTAAGCCTTTTTTGATACATGTTTCAACTGTTCCATTATTTCATCAAATTCTACTTTTATTGTTCAATTAATCACTTCCCAAAATAAACTCATATATGTATGACCTTTATATAATTTAGACCAATTGGCATAGATATGTGGGAATATTTTCTATGCTTTGCTTCTAGGAAAAGATTCTTTAATGTATCTACCAAACCTCGAATAAAAAAAAGTACAAGCAAAAGATTATATAGCAAGTATAATAATTTAAAACACATTTACTAATAAATAGTACGAATATTAAAATTTTGACCTTTTGTTAATCACTTAAAAATTTCTATGAATTCCCACTAATATTTAGATCATCACCAAGAAGACTTAAAAACCAATGCCAAGATTAGTAATTCTCTCCCTCAAGTATAGACCAACACATAAGGTATATCTAATTGTTTCCATCACCCAAGCTAACAAAGTACCTACAAGAAATGTCTTCAAAAAACATACATCTAGGATTATTATTTTTCGACAAGCATTAAGGAAACAATATTTCAATGCACTAAATCACACGTAAATATTTTTAAATTTTGGTTGTCCATAATTTTCATCAAACTAATTTTGGATGACCTTCTTTATCGGCCTGTCATAATTCTTCTCCATAAGGCCACAATTTTGCATAATGCCCTTCAATTAATCCACGTAGCATCATAATAGCTTCTTATTTAGTGATATAACATTAAGATTTAATCACTTGCAATGCATACTTCCTTTGAAGGTTATCTATCATCTCGCTAATTAGTCAATTCAGGCTCTTCCTAAACTTGTGTAAGAATTCATTTGTTATCCACCTCTTAAAAAATTGATAGTTTCTTTGCACTTTTTTTGTAAGTGTGCTTTTTTTCTAATATCTTTACTGTGACGATTTTTTTATTTCCAATCCAACTAACGTAAACCTTAAAAAGACAGTGAGGATCACAAATAACTTCCATCTCACACCAAATCTTGTCAGTGAAATCTCATATCCATCTATAATTGCATAATCTTTGATTGTCTCCTTAAATTGAATCTCATCCTTAAACTTCATGCCAACTTCAAACTAAAAATATTTCATGCCCACATTTTAATTAAAAATAATATATTTCTTCTTTGTGTCAGAAGCCTCGCACCCACCATCATCACTATATATTGGTGATTGAACTTTAGCATTACTATCCTTATGCTCACTACACTAACCATGTGAAACTCTTACTTCTCTTTATGAAATCTTTGAATAATTTCACTCTACATTTTCCATTGCTTCCAACCTGATCCACAACATCATCACATTGAAACCCACTACCTACTTTCTTCCCATAGATTTTTATCATTACCTCTTATAGTAACATATTCTTCATCATCAGTTCAATAATTTCATCACCACCTATATCAAATTCAGTCATCTCCATAACAACAAAATCTTCATCCTCTTGTTCCACCTGAACTTGGAATAACCCCTTTTCCTTGCCAATATCAGGATTAGTTTCTTCACCATCAATTGCAAGATTATCATAACTATGCGTATAATATATTTTAACAATGTAGTTCTTCAATTCTTCCATTCAATGAAGCATTAACAACATGTCCTTATCATGGTGTGAGCTCAACTCTTTCAAGAATCTCATTTACTCCTATAGAAATTTATAAAACATAGATACAACTTTATATCCTTTATCTTTCGATACTCCTTTTAGTACTAACATAATAAGCTTTTTAATACCAATATCCTTCTTCCTTTTGATCTTGTTCCTAACATATTTGTTATTTTCGTTTCTTTCTAATACTCCACCATAATGAAATTTAAAATTTACTATCTGCATTACAAAGAATATTATTATAAGTTTCTAACAAAATATATTAAAGTGTAACAAATCAAAAATGCAAGCACCTCATCAAACCAAAACCATAACATGCTCTTTCTAACGATTTCATTGCCACAACTTATTTATAAAACAAGTCCTCAATATGTGAGCTAAAAGAAAAATAAATAGAAACAGGAACATTGAAGAACAAAGACAACCACCTACTTAGCCCATTAGTCAGTTAATGTCAAGAATTTTTCTTGAACTTATATAAAAAGAAAATAATTTCTAAAATTTAAAATTCCAAAATTTGAAATAGAGAAAAACTATTACACGTTTTAGCATATTGCCAACATTCTATTCGACTTATATAGAATGAGAAAATTAGATAACAATATAGGTATGGGTTGGAGGTGAGGGGGTGGCTATATTGAAAAATGAAAAATAATAAGATAAAAATAGAGAAAAACTATCAATTCCTAAAAAGAGCAATATGGAGACTAAAAAATTTTCACCCACTATAAAATAAAATTACAAATCAAATTCCTAGATAAATATGATTTGCCAATTACAATATGCAATTTAATAGATAAGTAGTTGAAATTCTCATCATCTTAACTCTTTAATTCACCTACTACAGTACCATCAAACTCGGAAGAGAAAACTAGTACGATCTCCCCCCGTAACAAGAATGAAGCAACACAAGATGTTCTTCATCAATAAAACTCACACATGTAATATGAAAATGGACATTCCTGTAATTTATCTCATTAATTTGTAGATTCTCAGTTACTCCCATAATTATTTCATTAATCTTGTAATTTATCTCATCACTCTCCATACCCAACAACAATAACATCTCAAACAAAATTTCCCAACAATGAAATGAACATCAAATATCGGGAGTACCCTTCAACCACATCTTTCTCTCTTCATTTAAACTTTTCACATATAGCATAACCTAATATCGAGATTTGGTTTGCGTTTTAGCTTCAATATCGAAGATAGAGATCCCATATGATATGATAACTATGACCTTCTTCACCTTGGAGTGATCAAACTTTAGTTTAGAAATCTCATGATAACAATGACCTTCTTCACCTTGGAGTGATCTAACTTTAGTTTATAAATCTCACATTCGAGTGTTTCAGTTAAATAATATAGTTTAATAAATTATGAGTTCATATTCCAGATATTGTGGCAGCAACCTCATTTTCCTATTCTTATTTATTTGTGGTCCATTTGGTGCCTCTTTTTTCTCACTTTAATGTTTTCTTTTTTGACATTTTGGACATTCAAAAGCATATGTAAATCACGAAAAAGGATGTTGAAGAAATTGATAAAGTATTTTTAAAGTGAATAAATATCTCACATACCAAACAATCATTTTAATCTATAGTATATAATATACGAATTAGTAATTATTTAACTATTGAAAACATGAATCAAAATTTTTTTTCTACCATTGATTCCTCTTTGGGCTAAGTTCCTAACCTTCTATCAAACTGATTTTGATGAGTAGAACCTGATTATAAACTAGGAAAACATTATGGAAGGATAAAATAAAAGATTAGCTTTGAAGCTTTCATCGATCACATACAAAGAAAAAAACAGGAGAGGACAAACCCAAGAGAGTCGTATAATAAGAGGGAAGCAATATTGTTATATCACATTCGCAGCGTAAAAACAAATTGGGAAATTAGGTTTTCTCCTATTGATTTTAATTTAATTTATTATTAAAGAATAGGTTAAATAAAAAGACACATGTATCACTATCACCTATATGACATCAAAAATTCTGAAATGTTTAACCACCTCCATGAAATTTAATAACGGATTATTTTCGCAATAAATTAATAGTTAAGATATTTTAATGCTAATTTTTAAAATTTGAGTTGTGTGAAATTGAATAAAGTAAAAAAAAAAATATAATTAACCTAGTTTTTTATCATATATTGAATATATATATTGAATGATTTAAAACACCAAAAACATAATTGTTAACTTAGGCGCATTCCCTTTTCAAGATATAGTCCACAGCCTCCTCTACCGTGTTAACAACCTGCAAAAGCAGTAAAGGGCACAGTTACGTAGAATTTGTGCATAATTCAACTTCCTTTGTTCTTTGCCATGAAAGTTCACTAACCATAGTAAACATAGATGAAGATTTAGAACCATAGGAACACAAACTATGAGCCTAGGCAGCTAACAAATATCATTAAGATATGGGGAATAACCTACTTATGTTGTCAAATGTCAGTTGGATTTTATCTCAAAGATTGATGATCAATGGAATTGAATGAAATGATCTATGACATCTCCTAATTCACAATTTTTAATCCTGGTGCAATCGGGGAAAAAATTGAGCGAAGTAAATGTATTGAGCAAAGGACTTCTTATTTTGGAAGGTAACAACTCATAAACTTGCATCAACACTTCTAACAGTTTTGAGGTACATACCACATCTGCCGGAAAGTTGGTGTCATTTTCTGTTCCCTTGAAAACACCTGTCCTGGTCAAAATAGAAAACCAGGGATCTCCTGCCTGATAATCAGCAGAAAAAAAAAGAAAACGAAGTATATACAGCTTAGTGATCTCTGATCCATCTTTGGTTATCGGTTGATGTCACTATCATCCAAGTAAATCATCTCAGACACAAACCTGTCTTGCACCTCTGATATCAACTGAAGGATTGTCTCCTACCATGTACACTGTTCTGAAATGATGATCAATGAGATTCGAATTGCGTAAAACTTGAATTCCACAATGAGCAGAGACAAGCTGTTGTAGGACAGCTTTGGCATTTTTAAATACAAATGGATTTGGCTTCCCAAACGAGGTGTACTGTAGAGCATTGGGGTGAATACTGCACATTCAAAAGATTTTTTAGGATTACATTACAATAGAAATTGAACAATTAAAGAAGAGCCTAAAGCTAAAGAATGGTAAAATGTTATAAGGTAAACAAATATATGCTGCTTCAGCATATTCTCAGTTTCTTACAAATTCATCCTATCTACAGGGCTCATTCCTTCAACATGAACCTCTGTCTCAATCTAAGAGTAAAAGTCATTAATGCCCCAACTTAGATAATAACAAAAGAAATCTCATAACAAGTAGTGGAAGAGCTACCACAGTTGCAAAATTTTAAATTCCCCAACAAATTTATGCATATCAAAGGGTCTTACCTATTAAAAATTGATTCTAAAGCGATTCTGAAAGCCCCCATACCAAGACGCTCTGAAGGAAATGTAGCCTACCTTTAGTAGTTACTCATCAGTATAATTGTGAGTAAAAACTATCATAAATACTCAGTCAAATATTGACCACTAGAGTAATATCAACCTGGTATGCAAGGTCATCATTTGCAAAATATAGGTGGGGCTGGTGTCCTATTTCTCTTCCAGGAAGGCCTCCAGTTCGTAAAATGTCACACAGGACCTAACACCAAACCACCATTAATCAAGTTGTATTTCTAGCTTAGAGCACTTAACGAATACCAAGTATCAGACGTTTAACATGAAACGGAAAGCATATGGATACAAAAGTACCGACCGAGGAACTCTTAGCATTTGTCAAATGTTCACAGTAGGTCCTTAACTCATAAATGTTGGAGTGATGATATTTAACTTACGAAATAGCAGAAATGAAGAGATAAAGAATCCCTTCTTTGCATGCAAATAAAAGGCTACAAACAAGGAATCAGCGAAGAGCCAAAGATTTAACAAAACCTGAATGTCTCTGCTCCAGTCAACAGAATCACTGACAATAAATGCTGCTTTTACTTTCTGCCAGTAAATAGCATGTTTTGATGGCATATCCTCTGTACTGCTCTTTTTAGCAGTAGTTGTCCACATCTTATATTGTGCAAGTGGATCAATACCATCAAAGCAAGATGCATAGTCATCTACAGAAAGAACGTTTCTGCATGTATACATGTAAAAGCCAGTCAAGAGCACAAATTCTGGGCACACCAAAGAGTTTCTGTTATGGACATTTCTGAATTTTAAAATAAGATGGGCCAAAAGTTTACTTAAACCCGTATTCAGATAGTACAGCAGCAGGTTCTCCTTTTCCAGCAGCAACAACGAGGTCATTCTTAAATCTGCTTAATCAAGACTTTTTTTAATGCAAAAAAAACATCAAAATATCGAAAACTAGAAAAGAGTTCTTCACACAACATTCAAGCTATTCTATTTCAACCAGTTTTTCATGGCTAATAGTTGTTGTATTGAAACTTCTAAATATTTCTTCATGTAGAGCATTTTGTATTAGTGATGCCTAATCTGGTGGCAAAATCTGGTCAGTGCATGGTCCTTCAATGGGGTAACCTATATATCTTAAGTAATTCACACAGAAAAGCTTAGAAAGCAAAATCCTAAATAGAATGAGACTGAAGTAGGTAAAGGTTTGACAACTTGATTATTCAAAAGTTGGAACTATGCACTTTCTATTCTGTGATGGACATCCTAATCACTATCATAATGCATAGCAAGCCGTCAAATATGTTGTCTTAGCATTTGGAGTCCTTAAATTATGAATAACATTTTGGCCAAAGAAAGCTTAAACATGAATTCAATAGGCCAAACGGGCATATGTCTACCACTTACAAATATCAGGTAATCTAGAGAATACTGCTATGCAAACATGTAAAATATGCATTCTAGAATCTACTTTAAGGACCTACATGTTTCAACACTCAGTAATTTGGCTATTCAGAATACATACCGATGGGCCAGCTGTTTAAAAGGAGTATGACCCTGCACAACCTGCAGCATTATCAAGATAAACCGAGTATTGCTTCCATCATTTTAAAAGCTACCACATAAAAGAAGTGGAGATAAATCTGAAATCCCATATATCATCACAAAAAGCACCTGCAAAGGTGAAATGTTGAGACCCAGAAGTTTACTCAACTCTGAAGCTCTTCTTGATTCAGGAAAACCACCACCTATTGAGTTAAGAACCACCACAAAGTTAAAAAAAATTAACTTCAAAGCTGAACCAAACGACACCAAAACAAGTAGAAGAAACTGCATGGAAGTTAAAAAAAAGAATCACCATTTGTCAAAAAAATAAAAGGAATCTCCAAAGCACCTGCGCAAGGAAATTGAACACGCATTAAGTCAATCACTCAACTGCTACTACACCTATAAAGTAACCTCAAACATGCCAAAATTAAATTCTTGATTTCTATCTTTTACCAACACATTACATACAGCGCTCATCACAGGCAAACTAAATAAGATCAAGTGTTGGTCACAAGATAATGGGGTATTATTATTGTACCGGTGTGGTTGTACAAGCGGCTGAGAGCTTGTGGAGAGCCGCCGATGGGACTTTCGCCGAGAAGAATCACTCCGTCGATGTCGAAGGCGATGCCAAAACTAGGCCTGTTAGATTTTCTTAAAATCAAAAATTCAATAACAAAATGAAATTAAAAAAAGGATTGCAGGTGGCGGGAATGGGTACCGATCGGATCGGGAGGGAAGTTGGGAGAAGAATCGAGAAAGTGAGTTGAGAAAAGATGATAAAGATCGCTGCTTTTGGATAGCTTTTGCGACGCCAACTGCAAGTCTCATTTCTTCTATTTCTCACTCCCTCTCTTTTTTACAGCAAATGAAGCCACACTTATCGGCTAGTTATGCGTGCAAATTCCAACGGTAATCATTTTTTTCAACAAGTCTTTGTTTTATATTTCAAGGGAAATTATTATTTCCAGTCATCAATTTTTTTTAGGTACCGTAGGCATCTCAATTTTATTAGACTAATATTAAACTCCTAAGACTACACTCTTAAAATCCTATTTTTATATACATTAGGTATCTTAATTTTGTCAGACTAATCTTAAGCTCCTAAAACTCTATTCTTAAAATCCTAGAAGAGGTAAATCTAAAATCTCAAGGTTCCTTAGATTCCTACGTAGCCTATACACTTTTGCATATAAGGAGTAGTTACATACTAATTAGTCGGCTGATTGATCACTGCTTCCGCAATCAGCATCAGGTTCCCAGTAGTTCCACACTCCCACATTATTATCGGAAGCGAGACGTCCGTAATTGATCCAACTAAAGAGCATTCTCAAGAAGCTAGAGGATCGTCAGCAAGAAAAACTTCCCCCTTTTTTCCTTTGGTAACTCGAACTCAAAATCTTCTATAAAAGAGAAATTTAAGCGAGGAATTGAAAACCTATTAGGTTACTCCTACTTGTCAAGTCATCAATTATTTGTCTGAAATCATCAAGAAAATACAAAGCAAAAATCTAAATAATAGTTCCAACATTTAAGTCACTCACAATTAGATATAGGTAAAACAAATTCTTTAATATTTCATAAATTATGTATTTTACATAAATTATCCAATGAGTTATTAATTTAAATTTAAATCAAATAATATATTTATTATAATTAGTAATTTATATATTTTAAATTATTTTTATTCTTAATGAATTATTTTTAAAAAATTAGGTGAATATTTAATTTTTTTACTTAAACTTCTTTTTTATATAAAATAAATAAATTCATTTATTACAAACTAATGTTATGAATACCATACTAGTAGCATTATTGAATTTATTTTGGTATATTCGGTTAAAAATGAGTACCATTTTCAGTAAATTTTAAAAATATAAAATAATTCTTGAATTTTTAAAATTACAAAATTCCCTTAATATATTATATACATTTATAATTTTACATAAATCATCTCTCCAAAAATCATAATAATAGAAATTTAAAATAAAAATAATTTGTTTATTTATATTGATATTACTTTTCATATATTTTACAGATAAACAATAATTATAATTAATATAAAAAGATCATTTAATCATTATACAAATATAAAACTAATGATGATACAAAATACTTAAAATTTTATAATTTTGTTGTATAATAAAAAATAATTATATCAAAACATCAAATATAAAGAATAATAAAATTTTATGACTCTATAAATATTACAAATGGAGTTCATATCAAGGAAAACAATCAACTAGAATCGAAACCTAAAAAAAATTATAATTAAAATTTTTATATGTGTATTACATATATATAATTTAACATATGTATCAAATACAAGTGAAATTAAAAGAAGAGAAGAAATAAAAAACTTGGAACTTTATTCAGTTAAATATTCACTTAAATCATATTGCCCTTAATTCTCATTTGGTATAAACTTTTTATCATTAAAAGGAGTCTCGACATCATCATTATTCAAATTCAATGCACTATATGACATGTCAATACTTTCCTATCAAAAATTATCTTCCAAATCACTTTCATTTATCAAATTTGGTTTCTTAGAAACTCAATCTGTTAAAAGAACGATATCATCAAGGCAAATTGGATCTACATAATTACTTGTTCTATTAAAAGTCCTAGTAAACAAATAAAATTACATATAGAAAAAAGACCAATTCGTTCAATATTTTGTGTTCCAGTTTATTCCTTTTCTTGAAATGGATGAATTCAAATGTACACCAATACCTTTCATACCTTGTTGCACTCACACATTAACTTAGAATTCAAATTGCAAACATTTGCAATTCTAGAACATCATTTTCGAATTAATCCTACTAAGTAACTGTAAGACAATAAAAGTAACCTTATAAACAAAATAAAGTGACGATTGAGTTCCATCAAGTAACAAAAGTGAAAAACATATATACATGGATTAAGTTTATCTCTTTGACGAATAACAATAGACATCTTAAAATCTTTAAAAGCATCCTTATAAACATCCATTTATGAGCTTAGGAGATCTCACATCATCTCATCGGCAACAATTACTGTAATAGTTCATAGTATTTTCTTACTAACTTTTGATTTCTTTGTTAAAACTAGTCTAAAATAGAAATTAGGATTCTAAGAGTACCCTAAATGCAAATAATGGAGAGTAAAGTTTCTTTTCCCATCCTTTATTGATGAATATAAGATAAGGCGTGTACTAGCCTTGATTGCTTCCTTCGTCCTCTCTATGAAATTATAACAATAACATATTGTTGTCTTCTTGCCACTATTAGTCTGACAAAGTATTCTCACAAAATGCTCACAAACTTTAATGATAAATTGTTATTAGGACCAAAGTTTATGATCTTCAAGTATAATTCTATAAACCTCCAACCTAGCATTAGATCTGACATGCTAAAATGCAACTCAGTTATCATTTGTCAACATTTTTCTCAACTCCTTGTTCGTTAGAATAAAACACTAAAGTGATAAAAGGTTAGTCACAAATCTTGTAATAGTAGAATGACACAAATTGATACCATTAATGAAATCTTTTCTTATCAAATTCAGAACCCATGAATCGAAAATCCCAAATGGTATAATTTCGCACAAATTATGATTCAGCTGTAGCAATTATAAGCTTTCTTGCCTACGTCTGCAATGCCCTCACCCAGTTTAATACTTTCACTAATGACAATAGTTTTATACAAGGCTTTATTGATTTGACTTACTTAACCTTTGACACTATCCCTCGTCCTCATAACTCGTGAAAGTAAATTATTTCCAATAATACAACCGACTTGTGCTAACCTCAATAAAGGATTTTCTCAATAACGTTTAATAATAAAGATAAGAAATAAAACAACTCAAGTGATTAAAGCGTTACAAACATTTTCTTCACCAAAAAGATAAATGTTTCTTCACCAAAATGTTACAAACATTGGGGTTGCAAAATCCACAAAGGCTACTGGAGTTTTTCGCACATTACAACCAAATTGACCAAAACAACCCAACAAAAATCACATAAATATTAGAGAAAACTAGCTGTCCAATTACACATACTCAACAATGAAAAATAATCTGACAATGGTCGTTGAAAACCAGAGAAAATGTAACGCAACAACAATCCAACTATAAAATAGTCAATCAAATCTCCAATAATTCAAATGCCTTAGCTAGTTATTATCACGAAAATAGGCTATCAATTAAGTTCTATATTAATTAGAATTTTAAACCTAATCAACTTTATCTTAAAAGAGTCCCATATAACATAGAATACGAAATTCCAAGTATGTCAAACTAAGTCCAATTTCAAATAATGCCCAAAATTAAATAATAAGATATCATAACATATATCTTAACAATCTCTCCCTTTTTGACATTATTTGTCACAAACTCTCCCTTTAGAAGGTAATTGGATGCATACCATCGAGGTCACAAAGCACATGGGAACTCCCCTTTAATCAAACATCGAGATCCAAAGAACTTCCATCAAGTTCACATAAGCAAATATTCAAATACACAAATGTCCAAGGTTAACAAAAACAACCAACAAAGCATCCAATTTTCCTAAAACATGTTTCTTAAACCATAATTCTCCCTCTTGGGACAAAAGATGCCCAAAAGTACAATTAGAAATCAACCGAGAAACAAAGAACTCATTGTTTTAGTTGATGGAATACATCTAACCCCACTTGAAAAATACCTTCAATCTGATCAAATTCATTACACAGAGCACCATGCAGATTGATAGATAAAGTAGTTGAAGCACCAGAAGGCCCCAAATGAGGAATAAGGCAAAGCCACCACCCGAGCTTGTTTATTCACATTCAAGATTTGAGGTGAAATGTTCATCAGTGTCATAGGCTCAAGAACACTCGAAGTCAACCGAGGAACACCATTGGCACATAAAAATTGTGTAATCAAGCACAGAAAGTATAGCAAAGAGTGAGACTTACTACCAATCACAAGCATTGCTTTAATTATGATTCTTCCCAAATTAAAATTTTCCCTAGTACCAATGGTATAAACTAACTTAGCCTACGTCGGATAAACAGAAACTACATGTGTACTAGGCAACCAATTTGCCAACACCAGCTTATGGATCATAAAGTATTTTTACATTAATGCAGATGGACGCAAATTAGAGGAAGATGGTCATACTATTAATTTGCCCCCGGTTAACACAGTCGTCATCATATCATTAGTCACAGTCAAATCATCATCATATACTCGGTCACCAAGCATATTATCAAACCCTAAAAATAAATTCAACCTAACAGGATCAAATTGAACCAATTTACCCCTCATATACACCAATTTATAACTCAAGGCAGAATCAGTTAAGATATCTTTACTCAGATTACAATATAATTCTTTCACCAATGCAGAGTCATAATGCTGCGAAAACAACATAACATTCAATAAATTTCTTTCAGTCAACAGAATATCTAAACAAAATTGCTGAAATTCATCTAAGTTTATAGGATGATCAAGAACTAACTCAGTGTTCGCAAAGGAATCTCATTTCTTTGCTATAGCGGAAGTGTAAAACACATACGACATAGCATTATCAACTAACATTCTAACCTGAAAGTATCTTTGAGGAGGTCTGACTAATTTTTGAGCCAGTTGTTTGGTCAATTTATGAGGAATAGAGTGAGTGGCAATAGGTGGTGACCCAACTATATAGACAGGAAAAAAATTCTCAACTAGAGCTTCTTCAAAATCAGGATCAGAGTACTCAACCATGGAATACAACACGAGCAAAGCATCATCATGTACTGATGGCTAGTCTTGAATAAAGGAGCGATCGAAAACGTCAATGGGCACCTCCAATGAAGATTTAACACTAGTAATCGTTTCTCCCACTCGTTGGGTGTTGTTGGAGACGGCTGAAACGCCGAGTAGGCCCGTGATGAAGGGAATGAAGGTCAACGGTGACTTCTTTGCAACAGAAGATGAAGCTTGGCATTCAGGCTTGCCCATTTTAGCTCCAATTAGAAGAAGACCCAATGAAGATGAAGTTGGTGATGTCGGTGGAGAGAAACCTAAGAGAGAGAGCCAAAAGAGAAAGACAATGTATTGAGAGACCCAAAAGACATGTGAATGAGAGAGCCAAACTAAGTGAAAAAGGAAATTTCAAACAAATGACAAAAAAAGGAGGGAAAAAGGGGGGTCGACGGTAAACTAGAAAATGAAAGATAAAATTAGGGATTTTGTCTTTCTAATTTTCCCTTTTTTTAAAATGAAATTGAAGGACAATTCCAGTATATTAGAATTGCAGAACATATAATCCCAAAGCCCCTTGAAGAAATTAGAACCTGATTAAATCAAGAGGTTTCATAAAAATGTTTGCCAGTTGCTTTCAGTTGTCATATATGAAAGAATAGCAACTTTGGTTTCTACAAGCTCTTAGATAAAATGATACTTCAAGTCGATGTGTTTTGTTTCTCAAATGTTGAACCAGGTTTTTTAAGATATCTACTGCACTCTTGTTATCACATAAGATCGTCAACATATCTTGATCCATTCCGTAATCCTCTAACATTTGTTTCATCCAAAGAAGTTGCAAACAACAACTACCTGCAGCAATATATTTCGCTTCTACAATTGACAATGAGATTGAATTTTGCTTCTGATTGTATCAGGAAATCATATTGTTACCCAAGAAGAAACAGTCCTCTAAAGCGCTTTTTCGATCGTTTAAGTTTTCAACCCAATCCGCATCACTATACCCAACTAAATAAGAAGTGGCATCATATGTGTAACATCTCGTTTCCAGAGAACGGGTCGGACCAAAGAAACGGGTCCAGATGTGGTAAATTACCACATCTCATGCT
>JANIIA010000191.1:13947920-13969908 GCA_027478495.1 Erythroxylum alaternifolium | reverse complement strand
ACCCATTTCTCTCTCTAATCCCTTTTGTTTTTCTACCCAAACAAGAAGAAAAGATGAAACTTACCTAAAACAAGTTGGTTTCTCTTCCTTCTTCTTCTTCTCCTAGCTTCCACGATTCTTCTTCTTCTTTTCTCTTCTTTCCCACGTTTTTCTTTCTTCTTTCTCTCTTCTCATGATTTTCATCTTCTTCTTTCTTATCCAAGACTACATTTGTTCTTGATTTTCCAAATTTACCCTTCATTTGTCTTGTTATTCCAATTTTGCCCCTCTTTTTTTGTAATGTCCCTTCTTTTGTCTCTTATGACATTTACTAATTTAATTCTAACATCTTTAATTAATAACCCTAATTTCTATTCATGCTTGCCAAATTAATGACTAAATTATAAGAAAATAAATAAAATAAATCAATGAATAAATAGATAAATAAATAAAAGAAAAGAAAGAGAAAAATAAATAAAAAATGGGGTCCAACAAATCTCTCGTTTGTTGAAGCATTAGAATATATGCCTAAATACACAAAATTTTTAAAGGATATTCTATCAAAAAAGCGTAATTGGGACAATCATCAAACAGTGACCCTAACTGGTACTTGCAACTCTATAGTCACCAGTCAAATGTCTTCAAAATTGAAAGATCCAGGAAGTTTCACAATACCTTGTGTGGTTGGTGAGTTGGAGTTTACGAAATGTTTGTGTAATCTGGGAGCTAGCGTAAATCTTATGCCTCTGTCAATATTTAGGAAGTTGGGAATTAGAGAGGTCAAACCTACATCCATGTTAATTCAATTGGCTGATCAGTCCATTAAAAGGCCATTGGGAATAGTAGAAGATGTGTTGATGCGAGTGGATAAGTTCATCATTTTAGTGGATTTTGTGGTTCTAGATTTTGAAAAGGATAAAAACAGCCCGCTAATCTTAGGGCGACCATTCATGAACACCGAAAAGGCTATAATTGATGTTCACGAAGGTAAGTTGAAACTACGAATAGGTGAAGATCAGGTTGAATTTAATATGAATGCAGCCTTGAAGAATCCAACAAGAAGTAGCACATGCATGAAAGTGGAAATCATGGATCAAACTGGACAAGAGCGGATTGAGAGTTGCATAGCAGAAGTACAAGCATTGGAAACAGAAGCTAACAATGAACACCAAATCTCTGAAGTGATGGAAGACGATGAGATGGAAGAGGTAGATGTCTCAGAACACCAATAGAAGTTAGTTTGAACTGAGGCACCCATACTACCATCTTCAGAGAAACCACCGATATTAGAGATTAAGCCCTTGCCTACACACCTCAGGTATACCTACCTTGGTGAAGGTCAAAATCTACCTATAATAATCTCCAATCAATTAAGTGAAACATAAGAACGTCAGGTGGTGGAAATTGTGAAGAAACGGATAAAAGCCATTCGATGGCAAATTGCTGACATTAGAGGGATAAGCCCGAATGTCAACATGCAATGAATAAACTTAAAAGAAGGGTGTAGAACGGTGCGTGAGCATCAACGGAAATTAAACCCTAACATGAAGGAAGTGGTTAAGAAGGAGATCATAAAAGTCTTAGATGCAGGGATAATCTGCCCTATCTCCAATAGTGAATGGGTTAGTCCAGTGCAATGTGTACGCAAGAAAAGAGGAATGACAGTGATAAAGAGTGAAAGTGAAGAAGTAATTTCCATGAGAACAATCACAGGGTGGATAGTATGTATAGACTATCATAAGCTCAACTCAGCGACTAAGAAAGATCACTTCCCTCTCCCGTTTATTGACCAAATGATAGAAAGGGTAGCTAGCCATTCGTTTTATTACTTTTTAGATGGATATTCGGGCTATAATTAGATTTTTATCTACACTAATAATCAAGAGAAAACCATATTCATTTGTCCCTATGGAACCTTCATATATAGACGAATGCCATTTTGATTTTGCAACAGCCCAGCAACATTTCAGAGGTGCATGATGTTAACCTTTGCTGATATAATAGAGGATATAATGTAGGCGTTCATGGATGACTTTTCGGTCTTTGTAGATTCCTTTGATTCATGTCTAACCAATATGGATAAATTCCTTCAAAGATGTGAAGAATCACACTTAGTGTTAAATTAGGAGAAATGTCATTTTATGGTACAGGAAGGGATCATCCTTGGGCATAAAATTTCTCATCAAGGATTAGAAGTTGACAGAGCGAAGACAGAGGTAACAAAAAAACTTTCGGCCCCAAGCAATGTAAAAGCGTGCAAGGATTTTTAGGTCATGCAGGATTCTATCGAAGATTTATTAAGGACTTTCGCAAATTGCACGACCATTGACCAACCTCTTAGTTAAGGATGTGCCCTTCGTGTTCGATAGTAAGTGTATAAATGCATTCAATATTTTAAAAGAGGTATTAGTATTAGCACCAATTTTATCTCTACCAGATTGGACACTTATGTTTGAAGTTATGTGCGATGCGAGTGACCAAGCGATAGGTTGCATGCTGCGCCAAAGGAAAGATAAAAAATTGCATGCAATCTATTATGCCAGTAAAACTCTTACAGAACCCCAACTGAACTGCACCACTATAGAAAAAGAATTTCTCACAGTGGTGTATATGTGTGATAAGTTCCGACAGTACCTTTTAGGTTCAAAGGTAAATGTATTTACCAACTATGCGGTATTAAAATACCTCTTCAATAACAAAGATGCAAAACCAAGGCTCATTCGATGAGTGTTACTTCTGTAAGAATTCGATTTGGAGGTGAGAGATAAAAAAGGAATCGAAAATGTGGTTGCAAATCATTTATCCAGACTTAAGGGAGGGGAATACGAGCCGAGTAAGGATATTAATGAAAATTTTCCCGATGAAACCTATATGCTACTTGAGAGCTTAACGACACTATGGTTTGTAGATATCGCTAATTATATCGCCAGTGGTAAACTCCCATCTGATCTCTCGTACCAACAAAGAAATTTTTTTTTACATGACTGCAATCAATACATCTGGGATGAGCTAACCTTATATAGAAATTGTGTAGATGGATTAATACAACGTTGCGTCCCAGATGAGGAAATGCTAGATATCCTTAAGAAATGCCATGAAGGGCAGTATTCTAGGCATTATAGGACCAACAAAATGACAACCAAAATATTAGAGAGTAGATTCTATTGGCCGCAGTTGTTTAAGGATGCACAGACCTATGTAACACAATGTGATCATTATCAAAGAGTGGGTAACATCAACAAGAGGGATGAAATGCCAATATCAGAGGTAGAAGTTTTTGATGTCTGGGGCATTAATTTCATAGGACCATTTCCATCGTCAATGGGAAGCATGTACATTCTGGTAGGAGTTGATTATGTTTCACGCTAGGCCGAGGCAACAACATCTCCAACTAATAACGAGAAAGTTGTGCAAAAGTTTATTAAATGGCTATTTAACTAGTTTGGAGTAACACGCACAATAATAAATGATAGAGGTGCACATTTCTGTAACAGATCTTTTGATGCTCTCCTACGAAGATACGGCATGCATCATCGAGTGGCTACACCTTACCATTAACAAAATAGTGGCCAAGTGGAAGTTGTTAATCGAAAGTTAAAACGAATCCTGGAGAAGACAATTAATAACTCTTGGAAAAATTGGGTAACTAAATTAGATGATGCTTTATGGGCCTACAGGACAACATTTAAAACACCCATTGGAATAACCATGTACAGACTAGTTTATAAGAAAGCTTGTCACTTGCCGATCGAATTAGAACATAGAGCATACTAGGCAATTAGAGCATTAAATTTTGACTGGACAAATGCCAGTGAAAAAAGACTTCTACAACTGGATGAGCTTGAAGAATTCCGTCTTAATGCTTATAAAAACGCCAAACTTTACAAGGAAAGGGTCAAGAAATGGCACGATGCTCATCTTAAGCAAAAAGAATTTAAAGTAGGAGACATTGTTCTGCTATACAATTCTCGGTTGCGGCTATTCCCACAAAAGTTGAAGTCTAGATGGAGTGGCCCATTTATAATAACTCAAGTTTTTGATCATGGGGCTCTCCAATTGGAGAATGATAATAAGGAAATTTTTAAGGTCAATGGGCATCGATGTAAGTTATATTTTAGAGGAGAAATTCCCAAAGATAAGGAAGTGATTTCCTTATCTCTAACTAATTGAAACCGCCTTCCGGAAACAACGGTCAAGCTGGGGACCACAAAATAGCATCCTTAGGATCCAAACCTAACCTAAAATTTTTTTGCAGCTTTATTTTGTTTTGTGTTTATTTTTCGGTTATTTTTATTTATTTTTCTTTTTTATCATTAATTTTATCTATTCTTTGTTATTTTAATTTCTGTGTGCGCATTTTGTTTATGTGTGTTGTGTGTGTTCCTTCTCACATTGAGGACAATATGTTGTTCAAGTGTGGGGAGGAATTTTGTGTTTTTATTTTATATGTGACTTTGCATACCGTATGATAGCATCAGGTTGCATAATGTGAAAGATGTGAATGTGTCAATGGCTCAGGTTTGAGTGAAATTCATTTAATTTTGGACAGAGTCTATTAGATTATTAATAATCATTAGCTTGCGAAATTAGCAAATTAAGGGGCCTTTGAACAAATATACGGCATAGTTAGGACTTAGTGTAATTTTAGCTCCCTCTAAGTTATCACATTCATTCATAATTTTAGGCCTTTTTGCTAAGTAGCTTAACTAGTATTTATTTATATGGAAACGAATAGATTAAAAAAACTATTCCGCTAACCTTCGGGTTATGAATAGAGTTAGTAGCCAGTTGAACACGTGATAATAGCTGCGTAACCGGACCAGCACACATTACAAATGTGTGCCTTCGCATAAAAAGGCTATAATGGCATTCCAACCAAGCTGTTAATAAATGACCTAGTCAAGTAACCGGATCGACATTCATAACCAATGTTTGCCTCCGAGTAAAAACCTAAGTCTCAAAAAAAAATTTTCAAATAGAAACATACCGTTCCTATAATAAGTTTGATTTTGTTTACGTCATAAAAATATACCTAGGAATGGTTACAGAGTTTGAGAGACCAAAAAATTATTAATGTGTGTGCACAATTAAAAAAGGTACATAAGTAAGTACATGGGTCTCGATTAAGTTGTATATCTAGTCAAAGCCCTTAGACACTCGTTTTGTTTGTTAATTATTTAATATAATTCGAATGATTGTGTCCATGATTAAATTTATTTCACGAAGATTAAAGTCGTTGTCGCATTATTTCATTGTGTGTTTATTATGTTACGTGTCTGTTGTTTTATTTGTTTGAGGACAAGCAAAAGTTTAAGTGTGGGGATGTTGATAGTTATGATTTGTATTGTGTTTTAGGGTTAGATTTGATAAGTATTTTTATGTCATTTTAAGTGTTTAATATGCATTTAGGGTTTAATTAGGTTAGTTTTTGTGTTAAAGTTTTTTTTATAGGCTAGTTCGAATATCTGAGCTTAAAGTGTATATTTTTAAGGTACCTTGATGTGTTTGCTAGTACTGCAGGATAAACAGGGAAGAACGGGAAGAGTTAAAGAGTTTTCAGATCAAAAAGCATAGGCCACGATCATGACAGAAGAGGAAGAACTAGAAACAGCCAGGCCACGATTGTGCACCAAGAGCCACGATCATGACAGAGAGCGTCAAGTCAGGCCATGATCGTGCACTTTAGGCCATGATCGTGACAGAAAGAAAAAAGTGCTAGCCACGATTGTGGTAGGTGGGGCCACGATCATGTACTGCGTCGAGCTGATAGAAAAACTCAGGTTTTTGATGAATTTTTAGACCGTTTCGAGCCCAACTTTGACCTAGAGCACCCAAAGTATAAATAGAACATTATGGGATATATGCAGCAGCCTTGGAGAGTTTGAATTGAGAGCTTTCACGTGAGTCACAGTTTGGAAACCTTAGAGAGTTTTAAGTGATTAAGGAAGGAGACGAAGAAAGAGAGACAAGGTGACGAAGCTTGAAGCGACGTACTTCCCTAAATAGGTGGTTTCCAGCTGTCGCTACCTCCATGATCCATTCTGATAGTAGTTTCTTTTTTTATTTCAATTTTATTTATGCATGAAATTGGGATATTTATTGAAATTGCTGTTGTTGAGTGTTAATTATTGTCTATACTCACCTTCAGGTTTTTGTTTCTTGAGATTAATAAAGTTTAATTAGTTGTGTTTCTTTTGATTTAATTGTGATTCAAATTCCTATTCTTAATAATTTGGCAATAAACTAAGAGGGTGAGCCGAGTGAAAATAATAAATTTGGGCTAACAAGAGTTAGGTGAATTGATAGGTAAAGGATTGAATCAAACCGGTAGAGTCGTATATCGAGAGATCAAGCATAGATTTCCAGTAGGTTAATAGATAACTTAGAACTAAGTTAGGTTTTTGGATTAATCGTGAATCGAGAGATCGTGATTCCATAATTTAAATTAGGGATTGTCAATTAGGATTAAGAATTATAACTCAAGAGAGAGTAATTCACCTTAGGACTGTCTAGACCCGTTAAGTTAAGAATTACACAATTGATTAGGTTTTTGTTAATTTTGAATTGAATTCCCCTTTTTCTCACTTGATAATTTCTAGGTTAGTTTTGGGATTGGGTTGTGTGATTTGTTATCATATTTAGATTTCTTCAATTCAATTCTTGAATTAATTGTTTAATTGATTTACTTTTCTGTAGTAGTTGTTAGGTTTGTGACTTAGTTTCCATTAGACTTAGGACTAGTTCCATTCCTCGTAGGATCGACACCTTAGGTACTACGCCAACGACCCGTGCGCTTGCGATAATTACCAAGGTTAAAAATATTGAAACTTAGAGCGTGTAACCTTGAGTGAACAGAAATAATCAAGGTCAATTTTAAAAATAGGCATTTTTGTATACACTTTATCTTGCAGTTATCAATAAGAGATGAAAAAGAAACTTTATTATTTTTGTTTAGATCTAGGGCATTTTTTAATCCCAATGTCTACTGCAGACCAAGTTTTACAAAGAAAGATAAAGTTAATAGGAGAATGTTATTAACTATTACAACAATTGTTGTTCATCAAATGATGAAAGATCTCCTAAGTTCACAAATGGAGATTTATAATGCTGCTTTTGCTGATTTTGAGATGTCAATTAATATTTTTCAAAGAGACAAACTTAATTTAGGTATATTTTTCTCAATTTTATTACTTGTTGAAAATTAATCATCACTTTATTTTGTTTATAAAGTTACTTTTGTTATCTTACAGTTGCTTGGTGGGACCAATTTAAAAGTGATGTTTAAAAATTGCAAAGGTTTGCAATTCGAATTATGAGTCAATATGTAAGTGCAATAGGGTGTGAAAGGAGCTAGAACATATTTGAACTCATCCATTCTAAGAAAAGGTGTAGATTGTTGTATAAAAGATTAAACGACTTGGTCTTTATTCGATATTATTTAAAGTTTCAGGAAAGGAATGTTATTATCATTATTAATTTGTATATAATTTCTTGTAATTTCTTAATAATTTAATTTTATGTGTTTAATAGCACTCTTAATAAAACAAGCAATTATGTAGATCCAATTTGTCTTGACCATATTAATCTTTTAGTGGATTGAGTTTCTAAAGAATCAAGTTTTATAAATGAGAATGACTTGGAAAATAATCTTATATGGGAAAATATTGATATATTATTTGATGCAATGAATTTGAATGATGGTAATGATGAGACTTTTCTCGATGGTGAGAATTTTGTACTAAATGAGAATTGAAATAAATGCAATTTGAATGATTATTCGATTGAATGAAGTTATAGATTTTTATTTATCCTCTTCTTTTAATTTTACTTATATCATATGTATATGCTAAATTCTATACATGTAATATAAATATAATTGTAAATTCTTTTATTTCAAGTTTTCTTTTTATTTGATGTTTTGATATAATTATTATTTACTATATGATGAAATTGTAACATTTTAAATACTTTTTATTGTCCTTATTTTTTATTTGTATGATATTAAATAATTTTTCCATATTAATTGTGGTTATTATTTATATATGAAATATGTGAAAAGTAATATTAATAAAAATAAATAGATTGTTGTTATTTCAATTTTCTATTATTATGTTTTTGTAGACATTGTTAATATAAAATTATAAATTATATAGAACAATATATTGATGGTCTATTTTGCAATTTTAAAAAAATTAGGAACTAATTTATAAATTTAAAAAATTACCTGAAATGGTATCCCCGGTATTAATTGGTCCTGGTACAGTACTATACCACCACAGAAAATGAATAGATGGATGCTCATGAAACAAGGTAGGAACAAAGTAATGGGAACAAGTGATCTGAACCCCAAAATCATATCAGATTATTAGGTCTACAGACAATGAATAGATGAATGCTTATGAAACAAGGTAGGAACAGGTGATCTAAACCTTGAAATCAGATCAGATTATTAGGAATTTGCAGAAGCTGTAAAACACATCCTCCACATAACAATGGAATATATAAATTTTTATCCTCCACATATAGCAAAGGACTTTGATCTCTTATGAGTGTTTCTCTTAGCATTAATCATGTTGTCAAACGCTGGATCTTCCTGTTCCCGGGGGGACTAGATCCTCTATTC
Organism: Erythroxylum alaternifolium; assembly: GCA_027478495.1. NCBI lineage: Eukaryota > Viridiplantae > Streptophyta > Magnoliopsida > Malpighiales > Erythroxylaceae > Erythroxylum > Erythroxylum alaternifolium. The sequence goes on along the minus strand of JANIIA010000191.1, from coordinate 13,961,306 downwards.
TCGTAAACCTGTTTCTACTCTATTTCATTAAATTTCTTCCCCATATTTATGTGAAACCCACAAAAATGTGTGGATAAAATTGATTGAAATAGGGTTGGAGGTATAAAGGATTTGGTGTAGTACCTGAGACCACTGCAATAATAATAATATTAAGAACATTTTTAGCTATATCTACCAAGTATAAGATCTATTTGTAGCGTTTATCTATCTATTTTTTGTTTTTATTTTTAAATTCAATAAAAATTAGTTTAATTGAATTTTTATTTTTATTTTATCTTCTAAATATTCCATAATTATAAAAATTACAAAAATTAATTTTAGTTTTTTTTGTATTCTTTTTCATATTTGATTTATTATTAATAAAATATCTACTGTTTGATTACTTAATATTTATTATTAATAAAAACATGATTAATATAATAATATTATTTATTATTTATTTTATAATTAATTTACAATTTTATAAACTATCTTTCATAAAATAAAATATTTACTTAATTAATTTATCTCTAAGTCTTATTTACTATTGAAATGTTATTAGTAATAAAATGTAACTACATTAATATTGTCGAATAAATAAACTTTTTATTTTTATTTAAAAAAAGGAATCAAATGGTTGTTTAAATGAAAATATTGTGCAAGTGTTAACAAATTCTTTATTACCACTTAAGATACGGGGTTGGCATGGCAATAAAGGAACAAGAAGAAATCTTGTAAGTAAATGAGACATACGTGTGACACAGATAAAATTTCAAGAATAAGTAAGAGTTGGCTCATGTTAGCATACATTGGTAGAAATTTTTAACAAAAGGAATGATTTAAATGTTGGACTAGAAATAATTACCATAATTAGGCCAGATTAAATTTGAAAGTGCAGGGAGACATTTGATATCAATGAAAAAGTTTGAAGGTATGAAAATTTATGAGATTTCTTGTAAAGATAATTCAAAATATTGCTCGACTTAATTACTAAGTAATGTAACAATTAAATGGATTACGTATTAAAAGGATTGAGAATGACTAACCAAAATGTTTTGATTGAGCTTGAAAAATTATGGACAAGAAAGTGTAGTTAATGTGTTCTATGCACTTGCGCAAATTGTAGTGAAACTACTTTAATCAAACTCACTAATCATAGTAGAAGGGCATACATTTCCATATTTGTTAAAAATGATTTAGCACAAAATCAAAATAAATTTTTTAATGTTGTCCCGAAATTAGCACTGAGGACCAGCTAATTTTTCTTATTGTTTAGTATACACATTATGATCAACGAAATTTGCCTTTCAGCTTTCCCTCAAGGATCTTACTCAGGAAACCACCATCTAGCCTCTTATAATTATGTTGGAGCTGATCAAGCATCTTGTACATAAAGTCGTCAACTTGATCCTCGTACCTCTCATACAGGATCGGCAAGGTATGAGCAACCACAAAACCTTAAGCAACACAGTCAAATTTTGCAAAATCATGCTTATGCCACAGGTACAACATTTACTAGCTAGGACATCCATTGTAGACCAAATGAATCGTGGATGTAAAACTTGATAAAGATTGATGATGGCAATGTAGGCGTTCTCACCTTTATAGAATAGCAACCAAACTATAGTGCCATTTCAAATTATGACATTGATGATAACAGGTCAGAATGAATTTTTAAATAATTTATCTTGAATTCAATTAAAATTATTTTAATATGTTAAATTTGAGTTGAATTAGTTTAATTTTTATAATTAGTCAAACTTAAAAATTTTGTTAAATTTGAATTTGAATATAAACTTTTAAGTTTCAAGAAATTAAATTTAGTCTAATAAATTTAAGTCAAATATGAATTTTTATTGTCCCTAATTGGAATTTAAATGATTAGAAGAGATTTTTCAAATATAATTATACATGCACTCAAAGTTAAGCATAGTCTTACTCATGAGGTACAACTAGTAATGAAAAAAAATTGAATTATCAAATTAAGCAACTAGGACACTCGTGTTTACACTAGTGCAATTGTTTGTGGGAAATTTCTATGATTTTCTACAGTGCAACGATTGGTTTTTGCAAGAAGGAATTTGATTATGCAGATGAATGTTATATTAACTTATCTTGCAGCCTTATATAGGCATTACAACACAACAGTAGCCTAAAAATATGAACTAACTCAACGTAAACAAGCTAGATAATAGGAAGCATAATAGCTAGAATACCTCTAGGATTATTTTGTGCTAACAAACCACTAACAGCTGGAGTTCGAATAAAAAATGACTTATAACACTCCCCCTTTATTTGAACTTGCTAACTCCTAACTGAAAACAAAACTCTTCATGTTTCTTTTATGCCAAGCTTTTAGTCATAAATTTGCCACCTGTTCATATGTTCCACAACTTTCTAACTTGACTTCTCCTTTACTATTAGCTCCTTTATAAAATGATGCTTAATCTTTATGTGCTTTGTCCTATTGTGATGCACTGGATTCTTGGCGAGCATGATTGCAGACTTGTTGTCACATATTATTTCTATAGCTTCCTTTTGAACTTCACCTAGATCACACAAAATTCTTCGTAACCAAACTCAAGCTGCAACTGTTGCAGTTATATATTCTACCTCTGTAGATGAAAGAGCTACTGTAGTTTGCTTCTTCGAGCTCCAAGATACAGTAGCTATTCTAAGAATAAACAACTTCCTAATGTACTTCGTCTACGTTCGACAGAACACGGCCAATCACTATCACTGAATCATTTAAAACTGAACTCATCTGCCTTTTGAAACCAGATTCCATACTCAATTGTTCCTACTAGATATCGAAGTATCCTTTGGCTGCTCTATAGTGATGCTTAGTTGGCTTGTGAATAAACCAAGATATTACTCTAACTGAGAAAGCAACATTTGGGCGAGAATGTGTAACATAAATTAGTCGTCCAACCAAACTCCTATACAACGTTGCATCTGCCGTCCCTATATCATCATCTAAGCTTAACCTTTCATTAATATTCATGAGAGTTGCACCCACTTTGCATCCCATCATCCTGAACTTCTTTATAGTGTCTTCTATGTATTTCTTTTGGGACATGAAAATTCCAACAACTGGTTGTATAATTTTCAGCCTCAAGAAGTAACGCAATTCACCCGGATCTATCATTTTCAATATGCCCTTCATTGATTCTTGAAACTCAAATATTAAGTGCATTGATGAGTCTGTATGTATCATGTCATCAACATAGATCCTAACAATCACAAGATCATTAATATGTTGTCTCTTCAAGTATAGCGTTGGTTCATGCTTGCTTCTCTCAAACTCATTTTCATGGAAAGTTTTGTTAATCTTACTATACCAAGCTCGAGGTGCCTACTTAAGCCCATATAGAGCTTTTCTCAACCAGAAGACTGTGTGCTCTTCCTTTATATTTTTGGATCCTGGTGGATTACTTACATATACTTCTTCCTCTAATTCTCTATTTAAAAAAGAAAATTTAACATCAAATTGAAATACCTTATATTATTTTTATATTGTGAGTACAAGTATAAGTTTGACTGTCTCAAACCATTCCACTGGGGAGAAAGTTTCCTCAAAGTCCACTCCATATTGCTATGCAAAGCCTTGTGCCACCAATCTAGCCTTGTGTTTTTGAACACTGCCATTTGCTAGAAATTTAGTTTTGAATATTCATTTCAAGCCAATCACATTTTTACCTTCAGGTAGATCTATAAGCTCCCAAGTGCGATTTCGTTGTATAGACAATAGTTCATCTTTCATCGCATCTCTCCATTCCTGCTTTTCCTTAGCTTCTTCCACTGTCATCGCATCCCCAACAAATAGAGTCAATTGCAATACAACTCTCCTTCAATTTCGAATCGTCGCTGAGGAATTATGCCACGCTCATTTATGCATAACTGAGTTGACATTTATCAGGAGAGTACTCTTCCAGTAAGCTTGACAAAGGACTTGTTCTTGCTAGTTTTGAGTTCTATGAGCTCACTAGAGTACTAGAGGCTGCCTTCTTATTTGCACCTCCATCTTCTTCCATTTCAACTTGATCTATTTGTTTCTTGGTCTTTTCATCTCAAATCTAGCAGGCTTGTTCATTGAATACAGCATTTCTGCTTACTATAAATGTCTTGCTTAAAGGATCATAGAGCCTATATACTTTAGATTGAACACAATAACCAATAAAGATATACTTCTGGGACCTTTCTTCAAGTTTGTGTCTTTGAGTAATATGTAAGGTAAAATAGATGCAACCAAAAACACACAAATGACTCACCGAAGGCTTACTCCCAGTCCAAGCTTCATATGGTGTTTGATCCCCAGATAGCTTTTGTAGGTGAAATATTGAGAAGATAAATTGTTGTAGCAACACCTTCCACCTAAAAATTATCTAGCATACCATTAGCTCTCAACATTGATCTCGCCATTTCAGCCACCATCTGATTCTTTCGTTCAGATACATCATTCTGTTCTAGTGTGTATGAAGCCGTAAGCTCTCTCTTAATGCCATTTTTATCAAAAAAACTAGTGAATTATTTAGATATGAATTCATCTCCTCTGTCTGTCCTCAACACCTTCAAATTCTTTCTACTCTGTTTTTCCACCATCGCTTTAAAGTTCTTGAAGCTCTCAAAACTTTCTGACTTAAGTCTCATAAAATATACCTAGCTCATCCGGCTATAGTCATTAGTGAAGAGCATAAAGTATTTGCTTCATGTTAATGATTCGGCTCTCATTGGTCTGCATAAGTCTACGCGAACTAACTCCAGCACCTCAACAGTTCACTTTGACTTCCCAACTAGAAAAGATTTCTTAGTTTGCTTCATAAGTGCACATCTTTCATACACATGTTTCAGTGACTCAATATTTGGCAAATCATTCACCATTTGTTTATTCTTCAATAATTGTAGACCTTTGATATGCAAATATCCATATCTCAAGTGCCAAAGTTCACTTTGTTCTAACGTTTTGTTGATCATTGCCACCTCTATATCACTAGAAAAAATAAGAGGAAACATCATATTTGATGACATGTCAACATATGTAAGTACATCATCGATGATTCCATTTTTCACCATGCATTTTCCATCATCAAACAAATAAATAACCAAATTCAATTAGTTGACCCACACTTAGAAGATTGTGAGCCAAGCATGGAGCAAAATGGACATCTGAAATGAATTTTTTTGAATTACCTATGGTGATGGTTACCGTGCCTCGCACTTCAATCTGTAGTTGCTTATAATCACCAAGACGAATCTAGGATTTGATTGACTCATCAAGTTTTTCAAACTTTGCTTTGTCTCTAGTCATATGATGCTCTAGAACTTATATGAATCCCCTTGAAAATTGGGATTTACAGTTGTGACACATTGACAGAGCTTGAATTTATTGCCATGTCGAAGAGATGAGAGGAAAAAATTAAATGCCCAGTTCAGAAAAAACCTGGCTCTGATATCACAATTGTTAGGAATTTTAACAGTGCAACGATTGGTTTTTGCAAGAAAGAATTTGATTCTACAGATGAATGTTTTATTAAATTATCTTGTAGCCTTAAATAGGCATTACAACACAACGGTAGCCTAAAAATCTAAACCGACTCAACGTAAACAAGCTAGATAACAGGAAGCATAATAGCTAGAATATGTCTAATATTATTTTGTACTAACAAGCCATTAACAACTAGAGTTCGAATTAAAACTAACTTCTAGTAACTTCCATATTTGTTAAAAATGATTTCGCACAAAATCAAAATTAATTTTATAATATTGTTGCCCTGAAATTAGCATTAAGTTCCAACTAATTTTGCTTATTATTTAGCATTCGCATTATGATTAACCAATCTTGCCCTTCAGCTTTCCCTTTGGGATCTTACTGAGGAAACAAGCATCCAGCTTCCTATAATTATGCTGGAGCTAATCAAGCATCTTATATACAAAGTCGTCAACTTGATCCTCGTACCTCTCATATAGGACCGGTAAGGTATGAGCAACCACAAAATCTTAAACAACACAGTCGAATTGTGCAAAATCATGCTTATGCAACAGGTACAACATTTACTAGCTAGGACATCCATTGTAGATAAAATGAATCGTGGATATAAAATTTGATAAATATTAACGAAGGGAATGTAGGCGTTCTCACCTCACATATTCTTTTATGGAATAGCAACCAAACTATGATGCTGTTTCAAATTATGGCATTAAAGATAACAGGTCATAATGAATTTTGAAATAATTTATCTTGAATTTAATTAAAATTATTTTAATATATTAAATTTGAGTTGAATTAGTTTAATTTTTATAATTAGTCAATTAAAAAAATTTATTAAATTTGAATTTGAATATGAACTTTTAAGTTTCAATAAATTAAATTTAGTTTGATAAATTGAAGTCAACTATGAATTTTTATTGTCCTTAATTGGAATTTAAATGATTAGAAGAGATTTTTCAAATATAATTATACATGCACTCAAAGTTGAGCATTGTCTTACTCACGGGGTCCAATTAGAATCAAAATAAATTGAGTCATCAAATTGAGCAACTACAACACTCGTGTCTGCATGAGTGCAATTGTTTGTGGGAAATTTCTATGCTTTTCTTTTAGTGAATTCGTGGTTAGTACCACAAGTCAGATGCAGTACATTACATAAAACTTTTAGAACTTTGTTCCACAAAAACACTCCAACTTGCCAATATTTTTTGTCAGTGAATTACAATCAACTTGGAAGAGAATTAAATAATTATTTAGACTCTCCAATAACCCAATTTTTTATCCATTCCATTTATTCTTCTAGACAGGAAAAAAGGGTCAGATACAAGAATCTAAGAAGCAGACTGGTCCACGTGATAATGGTTCAGAAGTGGCAAGTAGTTTGGAGACATCATCACGGAGGAACAATGATATCAAGACAGTTGGGGCTTGCTTCATATAGGTCCTAGAAGGGACTGCCGTTGTTGAGGATCTTGAGGTTATGAAGCCTCCATCTTCCTTATGCTTTTTACCTGAAGTGCTCTCCTCGAAGGGATGGATTGTTTGTTCCTATAGGTGGGATTAGAAAGTGAAAGGTCCATGTCCTGGCTAGAAATGAGTATTGATGAATCGCCTAGAGACTTGACTGTTGAATAGAAACAGAGGAAGAGCAAAGACAAGACAGTATTATGTTAAAATTTATTGACTACTCTAGAAAACTCTAGGATCTACAATTAAATAATTAAAAAAAAGGACTAGAAATCATAATGGCAGTAGGTAGAAGGAACTAGAGATGCTCTGTGGCAGTGGACATTTTCTATATATATGCCATGCATCTTTCATTGTATTATTATTAGAAGTTGGAAACATTTGAGTCCAACAAAAGGTGTGTGCGTAGTTGGGTTTGCAAATTTGTTTCCAAATATTATTGTTATTTTAAGTGAGTCCCTTGGTGTCTTGTGTTCTGTATTTGTGTCCCTATATTTATTAAATTTTTCAACAAGTGGTATCAGCGCCATGTTGTTTCATTTACAGTAGTTGCTTCTTTGTCAAAATTTTACAATCAGGGATCGTAAGTAAGTGTTATGGTTAAAACTCTGTCAAAATTTGAGTCATTTAGAATCATCGGTATAACTAAGATTCTGTCGAAATTAAAATGATCAGGGATCGTTTGAGTAGCAGAAGTTCTGCCAAAAATTTTATCATAATCCAGGATTGTGAAATTGTTCGATCAAGGATCGCGAAATTATGGCAAACATGGGGACCACCATAAGTGGTATAGAAAAATTAAACAGTAACAATTACAGCACATAGAGCATGCACGTGCAATTTTACCTGCTCAGTCAAGATCTTTGGGGCATTGTTGGATGAAATGAAACTCAACCTCCAATAGTAGAAGAAGACCTTAAGAAGTGGAAGGTGATAACGGGTAAAGCTATGTACGTGTTATCAGTTACCGTCGAAGACGACATACTACAGCACATAAAGGATGCAAATACACCGAAAGATGCATGGGACACTCTAGCCAAATTGTATGCACGCACCAACGATGCCAGGCTTCAACACCTAGAGAATGAGTTATTATCGATTTCGTAGCGTAATGTGACTGTAAGTGAATACTTACTAAAGTTAAATCTTTATGCCAAGAAATTTTAAAGTTAGATCCTCAAAATGCTATAACTGAAACAAGAATGAGGAGGATTATAGTTCATTAATTACGTTCTGAATTTCTTTATATTGTTACGACTACTCGAGGTTGGGTAAGAGAGATAGCCTTAACGAAATTAGAAAATATCTTGGCCAATCAAGAAGCATTAGATAAACAATTGTCTAAAGTTTCAATTAAAGAAGAAGATAAAGCCATTTTCATCATTAGAGGGGCTAAAGGGAAGGCCACAAGGAGTGGCATGACAGAAGAAACCTCAAAAGGATGAAGTGGCTAGCGAGGCAGCCAGTAGAGAGGGAGCTTCAAGCGAGGGGAGCTCGTCAAGGCCAAGATATAAGCCGTAATGAGAAACAAAGGTATCGACAGGATACCAGATGCTATAACTGTGAGAAGAAAGGCCACTTCGCTCGAGATTGTTGGAAACCAAAACGTGTGGAAGGGAATGTTGCCACATTAACGCAATAAGATAGTGAAGAAGAATGGGACTTTCAAGCATCTTATGCAGTGGTGGAAGATCCTCAAAAAATAAGTGAGGAAAGCATTATGCAACCAAAAATGGAGTGGGCACTCACGGCAATAGATGAAAAGCAAATCAACTACAAAGATTATTGGATAGTGGACTCTGGCTGCTCCAATCATATGATAAGTGACAAGAAAAAATTAATGGGGACATCAGAATACAAAAGAGAGCAAGTGGTGGTAGCTGCCAATAATTCAAGATTCCCAATAACGCATATTGGTAGTACCATCATAGTCCCCCATTACAGCCAATGGCCAGTACAATTATAGAATGTTTATTACGTGGTAGGTATGTTAAAGAATCTCCTCTCAATGTCTTAAATGACGTCGATAAGCAATTTTGTACTATTTGGACCAAACGACGTCAAGATATACAAGGATTTGAAGATAATTGGTCTACCCATTATGAAAGGAAAACGGGTAGAGTCTATCTATGTAATGTCAGCTGAAACAGTATACATAGACAAGACAAGAAAAATGAGAAGGCAGATTTATGGCATGCAATATTAAGGCACGTTAGTTACAGAAAGCTGAAGGAGATAATAAAGAAATCAATGGTAAAAGGGCTCCCGAATTTGGACGTTCGTGATGACATAGTGTGTGGGAGCTGTCAGTATGATAAGGCACATCAACTACCCTATAAGGAGTCAGAGTACCAAGCCAAAGCACCTTTAGAGTTAGTTCACTTTAACATATTCGGGCCAATGAAGTAGCCATCTATAAGTCAATACAGGTACATGGTTACCTTTATTGATGATTTCTCTAGATATGTGTGGGTTTACTTCATGAAAGAGAAGTTGAAGACACTGAGTAAGTTCATAAAATTTAAAGAGAAAGTTAAAAAGGAGATAGGGCAAAGGATACAATGCCTTCGTATGAACAATGGTGGAGAATATACCTCATATGAGTTTGAACAATACTTACAACAACACAATATCAAGAGGCAGCTAACTTGTCCAGGTACTCCACAACAAAATAGAGTAGCAGAAAGAAAGAATCGTCACCTGGTGGAGATCTGTAGAAGTATGTTACACGCAAAGAATGTGCCACCAAGATTTTGGGCAGAAGGGATGAAGACAGCTGTATGTGATTAATCGATTACCACAAGCAAAATTGGGAGTTTCACCATATGAGAAGCTTTGGAAGGTTAAGCCCATAGTAGGGTATTTTAAAGCATTTGGATGCGTATGCTATGTATTTATGCCTGATCACCTACGTAGAAAATTTGATAAAAAGACAGTACGCTGCATTTTTGTCAGATATGATAGTCGACAGAAGGGATGGAAGTGTTGCAACCCAGTAACAAGGTCATGCTACATAAGCAGGAATGTTGTCTTTGATGAGGCATCTTCTTCGTGGTCACCGCAAGCAGTATTACTACCAGATTCAAAAGAAATAAAGGAGCAATTACAACAGAGATTGGAGTGTACGGAGGTTAAAAGGATACAACCAGTGGAAGAATCTAATAAGAATTTTACACAGTTTAGTGAGACAGAGTCCATGGAGATGACACCATCAAGAGAGAAAAGTCCATGGAAGATAGGAATGCATCAGGTAACTCCAAAAGAAATTAGGCCGAGTCAGATAGATGATTTTGAGGAAGATGCTCAACAATCACTGCCTCAATTAAGAATGTCAAAAAGAGAAAAAAGGCCAAATCCAAAGTATGCAAATGCTGCAATAATAGAAGAGGTTGGACTTAAGGAACCAATGAGTTATGAGCAGGCATCACAAAATAAAGAATGGAAGCATGCTATGAATGAGGAAATCCAGGCATTACAACAAAATGAAACGTGGGAATTGGTACCAAAACCTGAAGGAGTAAAATCCATCTCGTGCAAATGGGTTTATAAGAAAAAGACTCAATCAAATGGAACAATTGAGAGATACAAGGCGCGATTGGTGGCTCGAGGATTCTCACAAAGGATGGAATTATTATGAGGAGACATTTAGTGCAGTGGCGAAGATTACAACAGTTCGAGTCCTCCCAGCACTTGCCACAAACAAGTTCTGGAGACTTTGGCAGATGGACGTAAAGAATGCCTTCTTACGCGATGAATTAGATCAGGTGATATACATGGAACAACCTAGAGGATTTGAGAATAAAGATTGTCCTAACTACGTATGCAAATTGAAGAAGGCATTATATGGTCTAAAGCAAGCGCCACTAGCATGGTATGGGAAGATAGGAGAGTTCCTTGTTCAGAATGATTACAAGATGGCACCTGCAGACTCAAGTCTATTTGTGAAGGTACGAGGTGGTAAGTTAGCCATAGTATTGGTATATGTGGATGATTTGATTATTACAGGAGATGATGAAGATGAGATACGATAAATAAGGGAAAATCTATTAGTTCACTTCCAGATGAAAGAATTGCGTGAGTTAAAACACGTTCTTGGTTTAGAGGCAGAACGCACAAAAGATGGATTATTCTTATGCCAACAGAAGTATGCACAAGATCTTGTAGAAAGGTTCGGTATGTTAGATTGCAAGCCAATATCGACACCAATAGAGGTAAACACCAAACTTTGTGCTACTGAAGGGAAAGATTTACAAGATGGCATAATGTATAGACAACTTATGGGTAGTCTAATTTAGCTCACCCTAACACGACCAGACATAGCATATATAGTTGGCATTTTTAGCCGGTATATGCAGAATCTAAAGAAGCCTCACCTGGAAGCAATAAGAAGGATCTTAAGGTATGTAAAAATAATATGGACTATGGTCTCTTATATAAGAAGGAGAGGACCTGTGAAGTTAAGGGATACTGCGATGCCAATTACGGGGGAGACTGCGACACAAGATGTTCGGCAACTGGATATGTATTCAGCATTGGTTCAGGAGCAGTATCATGGTGTAGTAAAAGACAACCAATAGTGTCATTATCAAGTACAGAAGCTGAGTACAGAGCCGCAACAATGGCAGCGCAAGAATTCACATGGCTAATGCAATTATTAAAGGACTTATGTTAGCCAGTAGACTACTCGGTGGATTTGTTCTGTGATAACCAGTCAACGACACGCCTAGTAGAGAACCCAGTATTTCATGCGCGGACAAAACATGGGAAGGTACACTATCACTACATTCGGGAGAAAGTACTTAAAGGTGATATCGAGATGAAGTATATTAGAACAGAAGACCAAGTTGCTAATTTATTGACAAAAGGCCTTAACGGACGAAACATGACAAGTTCTGCAAGCAACTCTGGATGATCTCAAGAAAGTTCCTAAAGTAAGAGTAGTCAATAAGGGGAAGTGTTAAAATTTATTGACTACTCTAGAAAACTCTAGGATCTACAATTAAATAATTAAAAAAAAAGGAAGAAAGGATTAGAAATCATAATGCCGGTGGGTAGAAGGAACTATAGATGCTCTATGGCGGTGGACATCTTCTATATATATATGCCATGCATCTTTTATAGTATTATTATTAGAAGTTGGAAACATTTGAGTCCAACAAAAGGTGTGTGCATTGTTGTATTTGCAAATTTGTTTCCAAGTATTATTGTTTTTTTTTGATAAAATGTAAATATATTATACCAAAATTGTTTATGTACACGATCCTTAGGGGCATACCTCGACCCGTAATACACTCAAAAAGGTGGATACTAGACCTACTATAGTTTCGGCCACTACATCAATATATCCTAAGTCGGCTAACCAAAATCCCCAGTACATCCAAAGTGAGGTGCGTACAGTGGCATCCTCAATTAACTTCAGTAAGGGTACATGGTCCATGCAAAAGTCAAAAGCCTATATCTGAATATGTTACGGCCTGATGAGACTACAAGAGGTAGTAAATTATTCAGATATGGTAGTAATCTGTCAGAATAAATAGTAATCCGAAATCCACCACAATGAAGCGTCATCCAGTAGTGTAAGGTGAAGTCCCACAACAATTTTGTCCTCTATGACCGCCGGTGAACAGTGTTTCCGGCGATGAACAGTGTATGCAACAGAGGATTCAAACAGCTATCCGTATAATGCACATGCCATCTCCTAGGAGGACCTTGGTAATGTACGGTGACGAAAGCCATGCAAGCAATTGGTGTAACGCACGTGAACAGTCCCATGCAGCAACAGCGTCATGCATGGGACGTGAAGCAGCGTCACAAAAATGGTCAACATGGTCAGCGCACAGTACCACGTGAACAGTAGCATGCAGATGAACAGTGTCATGCACGTAGCCTCTAGTCTCGTAGTCTACACGCAGCAACCAAATATCAAGCTTCTGAGCAAAACATCTGTTTCCATCCGACACTTTTGGGAACAGCAAGTGCAACTGAAATATCATATATAGCCGCCATTATCATCTGATTCGTTGGATAGCTCCCGACATGGAATACCTACAAAATGAGCAAACGTGGTTAGAAAAACAGGGTATCCATCGCCGCCTACTGGCACAACGGACTCCAGGCGTCTATTCATTCATATGTCGTCAGCCAGTGGGTCAACCGAAATAAAACAAATGACTATGCCCAACAGAACGATGCCCATTGTACCACTTCCATCCGCACTGTACGTGTGTTCGACCCCCAACAAAGAAAACTAACAGCAATCCCCTTCACAGATGAAGACAATATACTGCACCACCCTGGACCATCGTACCCCTTGTTGCCAAAAGGCTCCATGGTCTAGCACTGGTGTAACACCCCACTCCCGCCGAACCCGAACCTGATATCGATCGTGATACCCGAATTCGTGCCCCGCGAGGGTGGCGTGTCACATCACTTAACACATCACTTAACAAAAG
>JANIIA010000191.1:13910428-13947820 GCA_027478495.1 Erythroxylum alaternifolium | reverse complement strand
TAAAGTCCTTATTTTATTTATTTTTTTGTTTAAACTAATATTTTCTCTTTATGTCTTTTTTTTAAGAAGAAGATGAGTAAATTTGTTATTGATAAGCATCTTGGATGATAATAAGCTTATTGGACCTAATTTTATGGATTAAGTTCAAAACTTGAGTTGTGCTTCTAGGTAAGAAGAGAAATTGTATGTTCTTGACACTCCATTTCCACTGGAGCCTAGTATGGATGTAGCTACTGAAGTCTTAGAGCCATATCAACATTATATTAGTAATGTTAAACAAGCTAAATATGTGGTATTGGTTAGCTTCTCTCCTAAGCTTTAGAAGTAACATGAAAACATGGATACTCCTACTATAATTATACGTCTCGAGGAATTATTTGAGGCAGAAACCAAGGTGGAAAGTTATGAGACTTCTAGAGCATTATATTAATGTAAGATGGTAGAATGATCTTTAGTTGAGTTTTATGTACTAAAAATGATTGTTTATATTGAAAAATTAAGCCAATTTAGTTATGTCATAGATTATGGGTTAAGCATTGATTTGATGCTTTATTCTATTGCTTTGAGCTTTTCACAGTTCATTATAAACTTTTATATAACTCAAAAGGATGTGTCATTGTATGAACTACTAAACATTATTAAAACTAAAGAGGGATCCCTTGAGAAGGAATCTAGTTTTATTTTTGATGAGGATTCTTTTAAGAGTAGAAGAAAAAGCTATAAAAAGAATAAGAACAAGAAACAAAAGGCTTCCGCTAAAGTAACAAAGTCAAAAGGTGGTGTCAAGAATAAGGACATTAAAAAGGGCACATATTTATATTATAGAGATAATGGACACTGGAAAAGAGAATGCAAAGCTTATCTTACTAACTTGAAAGATAAGAGACTTAAGGAAGTTGTTTCTTTAGGTATGTTTATAACTGAGATCAATCTTTCTACTTCTATTCTGCATTATTGGGTATCGGATAATATATGTGGTTCTCATATTTTTAATAACATGAAAATGTTAAAAATAAGTAGATCATTTAGGAAAAGCAAAGTGAACTTGCGAGTTAACAATAAAGCAAGTGTTATTGCATAAGTCGTAGGAACTTGTAGTATAGCTTTGCCTTCTCACCTTAAATCAAAAATAGGTAATTGCTATTATGTTCAATTTATTACTAAAAACATCATTTCCATTTATCATTTAGATTTGAATGGATTTTTCTTTATTATTAAAGATAAGAGTTATGCTTTTATAATGAAGATGTTTATTATAGATCTGAATTATTTACAAATGGTTTGAAAGGACAATCCTACTAAAACTCATCCTATTTATGGCATTGTAGGTTAGGTCATATCAATGAGAATAGAATAACAAAGTTAAATAAAGAAGGATATTTGGATCTTTTTGATTATGAATTATATGAAACTTGTAATTCTTGTTTATTAGGAAATATGACCGAACTACCCTTTGGTCGAAAGGGAGAGTGTGTCTGTAAGTTATTAGAGATTACTTATGTAGATGTTGGTGGCTCTATATCTACTCTCACTAAATATGGATACTCATTTTTCATTATGTTCATAGATGATCATTCTAGATATAATTATTTAAACTTAATGAAAAAAGTCTAAATCATTTGAAAGTTTAAGGAATTTAGACTTGAGGTTAAGAAACAAACTGGTAAAAGTATTAAAACTCTTAGATCTGATCGAGTTGGTAATATCTAGACCACAAGTTTCTTGGTTACTTAAAAGAGAATGGGATTATCTCACAATAGACTCCTTCTGGAACTCCACAATAAAATGGCGTGTTTGAGAGGAGAAATCATACTCTATTAGATATGGTACATTCTATGATGAGTCATATGGTCCTTTCTATCTTCTTTTGGGTATATGCCCCTAAAATTGTTGCTTATCACTTGAATAGGTTTCCATCTAAATTGGTTCACAAGGTATTGATAAGTATAAATTGCATCGTGTTTTAGGGCATAGTTTGATATGTCTTTATCCATTAATCCTATCATTTATTATATGTTTAGGTTAGAATTGTGTTAGGTTATTGATTATTTGTGTTTTAAGTGTTTTATAGGTTAGTACAAGCTTTTGAGCTTAAATATTATGTTTTTGAGGTATCTTAATGTCTTTTCTAGTGTTTCAGGGTCAATATCAAAGAAAAAAGGAGTATCGGAAACAGTTGGGCCAAAACAATAGTATCATGACAGAAGACTTAGATGCAGGCCACAATCGTGGCCTGCATCGATCAAATATGTAGACACTCAAGAACGTCAAGTTTTGAGGGGTTTTTTGGACCTTTCAAACCTCGAAAAAACCCTAGGGTTACCCAAAACACAAGAGGATATTTAAAGAACAAGAAAAGAGGTAGAAAAGGAGCTTTACATTCAGCCACTCTTGGAAACCCTAAAAAGAGAGAAAAATAAGAGAGAGGGAGAAAAGAAGAAGAGGAAGGAGAAGTGGATCTCGACACCACTACTCCCCAGATCAGGTGGTATCTCGATGCCGCTGCCTTCCTGATTTGTCCAACCTAAATTCCATTTTCCCTTCATTTCCTTTTTCATTTAAATGTATAAAGTAAAAATGGATTGTACAGAAACGGATTTCGGGTTGTTAATAATATTCTAAACTCTCATTCAGGATTTTCTTTGAGTTAATGTTGATTTAGTTATTTTTGAGTTTATTGGGTTAGGTATTATGATCGGTTAAGGTATTAGTATATTTCAGTAACAAACTGAGAGGGTGAGCTAAATAAAATAATTAGATTGGATTTATAAGAGTTAAGCGATCTAATTGACTACTTCATCAATCTAGTCGATAATTTCATGGAGAGAGATCCCGTGCAAGACCCGATTGTTTATTTGAGAGCTTCAGAACTAATTAAAATTGTGGGTAATTTATGAATTGAGAGATTGCAAGTTTCATAATTCGATTAGGGTTTACAATTTAGGATTTAACAGTTATAACTCGAGGGAGAGTAATCAACCTTACGATCGTCTAGAACTGAAACCCCATAAACACATAAATGGCTAGATTAACATTAATGATAAGTAAAATCCCCTTTCTCATAACATGATTAATTATCTTGACATATTTCCATTATGACCTATGTGACTGCTCAGTTTAATTCTGATTTGTTGAAATTTCTATGTCATAATTTCTGAATCAATTTCTTATATTTACTTTTCGTATTGACTTGTGTAGTTTTTATTTCTTTTTATTCTTTTCTCTGAGCCTGAGACGACTTAAGATTAGGCTAGTACCCTCTCGTGGGATCAACCCTTCACTACTACAAAGTACGACCCTTGCACTTGTGGTTATTAAGGGTTTTATAAATTGTAAAATTTGTTCAAAGCTTTGGCACAGTTGTCGGGGAGGCGATTAGTTTAATTCTTTAGTCTAAGGCTTTTTTACTATATTTTGTTTTAAAAAAGAAAAAGAGAAAGAGAAAGAAGTTTGGGGCGTAAAGTAAAGACACAACAAGACATCTTAGAGTGATAATGAGACATCTGAAGAGCTAGATACTAAGAAGAAATGGAAAGAACAATGATAGAGGATAGATATTATCGGGAGCAAGGAACTTTTGTGAACTACATTGAGGCACAGTATAGTTAGGGAAGTAACGATCCTTATTGGAACATGTACACTCCTGGGTGGCATAGCCAATCAAATTTTTATTAGTTCAACAATGTAAGGACTAACTTAGGACATTAAGACCTATGTCCAATGTATGGGATTCCAAATTGGACAAAATCATGGATAAGCTAACAGACATGGAAGAGAACCAGAAGAGGCTAGAAGAGCAATTTGATCAAGTAATGGAAAATTATGTCGCGTCTATTCACAACTTGGAGATTCAAGTAAGACAGCTTTCATGTGAATCTTAGATGAGAAGTGTGGAAGACTCTCTGAGCAATATGGAATTATATCAACGAGAGCAATATGAGGCCATCACACTAAAAAATGGGGAAGAACAAGAAGAACCAGTGGAAGATCATACTAAACCCTACCTTATAGAAGATCAAGAAATCAGGAAAGAGGATGAAGAAAAGGTTAAAAACCCCTCATATTATCTACCAAATCTTGGTATACCATGCTTGAACATTGAAAAATCTTGGGAAGATGTCCATGAAGGGAACCTTATCCTTCAGATTAATGATGACTAAGTGATAATCAACATAAATGATGTATTAAAGAACCTAAAGGATAGTAGCTCATTTAGGATAATTGATGTATTCAAATCTTCTAATGAATAAAAGGATGAAGAACAGATGACAATAAACATCGAGTTTGAAGAAGCTATGAAAGTCTCTATTCATGAAGTAGAAGAAGTAGAGGAGGCGGAGGTGATTAAGGAAGAAAGAGAGAAATTCACATTCTTAAAAAACAAAACGTTGGATTCGATGGAAGATTCAGGGAGTTTTGTTATTCCTTGTTTTCTTAATGGTTCGCTCGAAAAAAGGACATTAGTGAGCTTAATTGGTTTCATAATTTTATTAATATTGTCCTTCTGATCATTTTACAATTTGTAGTTTATTTGTAGGCTACAAAACTGATGTTGAACGAAAAGGTGGAAGTAAGCCTCTCATAATTGATCTCAATTGAGTTTCCAATGATACACGATCAAACTAATGACCATAAATTAGCACGTTTAGTAGTTAGGTTTAAATTGTTGCATAGTTAGATTTGTTCTAAATTTCAAAAATAAGTTCTTAATGATTTGGAATGTTTTGGAGTGATAACTCTCTTACTCTTTTAAAGCAATTATAAGATAATGCAACAATCTCAAGTGTCAAGCACAATTTGGTCTCTACCTTTGACACATCACCACCTCAGTCACCCTAATGAGTTCATATTCTAACCCTTATCTTTTCATTTTTATTAGTATTTCTTCTTTTTTCATATATTGTGTTTATTTCCCACTGGTGTGTATTTTTATACCCTTTACACATTGTGTTGTTTAAGTGTGGGGAGGGTTGTGTGTTTTTATCTTAAATGTGAATTTTTCATATTGTATAATAGTTTGTTTAAGCTCCATGATGTGAATTTTGTGAATGCTTTAATGGCTAGGACTTAACGAGATATATTTAGCCTTAAATATAGCCTTTTAGGTTGTGAAGATTTATTAGCTTGTGAAATTAGACCTAAGTTACTTAAGCCTAAATATGATGGTTAATTAGGATACGATGTTAGACCATTCACCCTAGGAATTTGCCATACTCATTTATAAATTTAGGTCAATCAAATAAGTAGCATTATTGGTACATTTTCATGAGAATGATTAGCTAAAGTATTAAGGTAGGCAAAATTTTGTGTAAAAACAATTGTGTTAAAATAGAAATTTGTATAAATTTTAACTAAAATAAATATTTCACTAGCCTTCGGGTTATGAATAGAGTTAGTAGCCAATTGAGAATGTGATGTAGCTGAGTAACTGGATCAACATGCATCACAAATATGTGCCTTTATGTAAAAAGGCTATAATGACATTCCAACCAAGCATCTTAATGATACAATGACTTAATTGAGTAACCGGATTGGAAATCATCACAAATGTTTGCCTCTGAGTTAAAAAACTAGGTTCATGTCCTTAAAGAAAAAAAGATCAGTGAAAAGAATGTTTTCAAATAAAAACCTATCAAACTTGTAATAGCTTGATTTTTCATAAAAATCTACTGAGGAATAGCTACACTTTTGTTTTGACTAAATGATTTTCAATGTGTGTATACAAGTGATAAGGGTGAATAGACTCAAAATTAAAATTTTGATCAGTTTGTATATTTAGTCCAAGGTGCTTAAATGCGGATTTTGCTTGTTAATAAGTTAGAACGACTTAAAGGATTGTGTTTATGGTTAAATTTGTTTTGCCAAGTTGAAGCCATTGTCTCATTATTGCATTTGCGTGTTTTGTGTTGTCTTCATTTGTTTAATTGTTTTTGTTTGGTTAAGGACAAGCAAATGTTTAAGTATGGGGATATGATAAGTGTAAATTGCATCATATTTTTAGGCATAGTTTGATATGTGTTTCTCCATTAATCCGATCATTTAGTATGTGTTTAGGTTAGAGTTGTGTTAGTTTGTTAATTGTTTGTGTTTTAAGTGTTTTATAGGTTAGTACAAACTTTTAAGCTTAAATATTATGTTTTTGAGGTACCTTGATGTGTTTACTATTGTTTTAAGGTCAATATTGAAGAACAGAGAAGTTTCGGAAGACATTTGGGTCTAAACAATGGTCAAGCCATGAACGTGACAGAAGGCTTAAATGTAAGCCACAATCCTGGCCTACGTCAGGCAGACATGCATAAACTCAAGAACCTCAAGTTTTGATGAATATTTTGGACCTTTCGAACCAAAAAAGATCATAAGGTTACCCAAAACACAAGAGGATATTTAAAAAACAAGAAAAGAGACAAAAAAGCAGCTGTACATTCAGCCAGTCTTAGAAACCTTAAAGAGAGAGGAAAAGAATAGAGAGAGAAGAAGAAGAGGAAGAAGGAGTAAGAAGAAGTGGATCTTAATGCCACTGCTCCCTAGATCAAGTGGTATCCTGACGCCGTTGCCTTCCCGATTTTTCCAACCTAAAATCCATTTTCTCTTCATTTCCTTTACATTTAAATGTATAAAGTTGAGATGGATTAGAAATGGATTTCGAGTTGTTGATAATGTTCTAAACTCTCAATTGGGATTTTACTTTGAGTTAATATTGATTCAATTATTTTTAAGTTTATTGGTTTGTATGTTTGATTGATTAATGTATTTACATGTTTCAGTAACAACTTGAGAGGGTGATCCAGATAAAAATGATTAGATCGGATTAATGAGAGTTAGGCGATTTAATTAACCACTTAATCAATCTAATCCGTAATTTCATAGAGAGAGATCCTGTGTAAGACCCGATTGTTTATTAGAAAGCTTTAGAGCTAACTAAAATTATAGGTAATTTGTGAATTGAGATATTGAAAGTTCCATAATTCGATCAGGATTTATAATTTAGGGTTTAATGGTTATAACTTGAGAGGGAGTCATCAACCCTAAGACTGTTTATGACTTACACCCTATAAACACATAAATGGCTAGATTAGCATTAATGATAGGTAAAATCCCCTTTCACATAACTTAATTTTCATGACTCAGAACCACATCGGGCATATGACAACTGCCGCATACCCAGGCTAAGGATACTCACTGTTCCCTTAACCCGACTGTGCAAGGCTAGTTGGAAGTCTTTAAAAATATTTGGACAATACAAAGAGGTTTACACATAAGGTCATTTACAAACCATAAGATAGTCAAAAGTTAATTTGCAAAATTATAAACCATATCAACATAATCATAAGCCACTATACAACAAAAGTATAAAATAGAGACTACCCACGTGTGGTAATACCCTAAAAATGACAAAAGACCACACAATCCACTCAGAACTTCAAACTGAAAAATTAACTTGCATGGTTGGGAAGCAGAGGGGGTAAGTAGACTATGTACTTATGAGCCAAAAGAAGCATACGTCACAAATAGAAGCCGGTACACACCAAAACGGTCTAAATAACCTAAGGATGGTTTTACACATCTAACATGCACATGACCACCTATAAAGTGAATATGCACGACATAGAAACACATAAACCTAGTCTATGACTTATGCCATGCTGATTAGGAACCACATAAGCCTAGCCTATTTATCACTCTTTCAGTGAACATAGATTCCAGTTCTATTACGCATAAGTAGAAAATCATCACATGTAAAAATCAAATCTCCTCAGGAAGCCAAATCCAATAATAAGCCAAAACAATTATGTACATCACCACTAGTCGGCCAAACTAGTGTGCATGCCCACCGAATCCTAGTGTTAGCTTGACTTTCATCTGCGGTGAGTCCAGATTACAGTCGACAAAAGCTTCATGACCTTATTTGATGACCTCGTCGATGACTAGACCTCTAAGTGTCTAATCACCTGCGAGTCCTATAGAATGGTGTCGTTATAAGGACTCGACTTTTATATACCAGCATCAAGGGTATAGGGGCCTCTTGATCTGTTGTGCTCAACACATGATTGGCCAATCGTTTCCTCACTAATCACAAAAAAATCATATACAAATATTAAATACAAAAAAATAAAGTAAGGTACCATGCCTTTATTTATCAGTCCAACCGATAACATGGAACCTTGACATAGCTTTAAGCCAAATAAGAACACATACATATAGCATACATGACTCGATTATGCATATCTAAGTTTCAAAATGTTATTTCATATTGTATTCCAAGTGCAAAGTTATTCAAAAATGTAGTTTTAAAAAATAAAACATTGTCCTTTGCAATTTAAGTGTAGGTTTGTTGAAAACAATATCATTCCTCAAAATATGAAGTAAAAACATCAGTTTCACTTCAAGTGCAGAGTTATTCAAAACAATGTCATTCATTAAATACATAAGTATACTAGCATTTATTTGAGAATCAGTTCTACTATGCATTACCTAGGTTTAAAATTCACGTACAAGTCATCTGCATATCTTATGATGTCCTAATCTCATTTGAGATATATGTTTTTCCCAACTCACCTCAAAAGAAGATGTACACTCCTTTAACTTCAACAATCCTCTGTATGAGCTCCTTGATCCACAGCTCTTGAGCCTTTATACATACAAATGTAATGTACTTACTAATCAAACATATAACTCATATTTATACACCATCAAATAAATGTATAAAACTCAACCCTTATTATTCACATAAGCTTTCTTTTGCATTTTTCAAGGCATTTAATGCTTTGATCCAATACTTACACATTTCAAAGCATAATTGAGTACATTTTTATCCAAACACATTAGGCCAATACTCATCAATCTAAGCAACAATTCAAGGTTACTTTAAGTAAACATGAAAGCCTCTTTCCAATGCACACCATCAAGTTTACTTTAAGTAAACATGAAAGCCTTTTTATTGGAACATGTACATTATTGGGTGGTAAAACCACCCGAATTTCTATTGGTCCAACAGTATAAGGTCTCACTTAGGACATCAAGACCTATTTGAATTTCAGGAAGATGATTCTAGTTCATGGGATTCCAAATTGGACAAAATGTATAAATAGAGCTAGTAGCCAGTTGAGAATGTGATGTAGCTAAGTAACTGGATCGACACGCATCACAAATGTATTCCTTCATATAAAAAGGATATAATGACGTTCCAACATTCATCATAAATGTTTGCCTCCACATAAAAAGACTAGGTTCATGTCCTTAAAGAAAAAATCATCAAAAAGAATGTTTTCAAATAAAAACCTACCAAACTTATTAGTAGCTTGATTTTTCATGAAAACCTACTAAGGAATAGCTACACTTTTCTTTTGGCTGAATGATTATCAATGTGTGTGTGCAAGTGATAGGGGTGAATAGACTCAACATTAAAATTTTGATTAGTTTGTATATTTAGTCTAAGGTGCTTAGATACAGATTTTTCTTGTTAATAAGTTAAAACAACTTAAAAGATTGTGTTTATAGTTAAATTTGTTTTGTTAAGTTGAAGCCATTGTCTCATTATTGTGTTTGCGTGTTTTGTGTTGTCTTGATTTTTTTAATTATTTTTGTTTGCTTGAGAACAAGCAAATGGTAAGTGTTCGGATGTGATAAGTGTAAATTGTATCGTGTTTTAGCGCATAGTTTGATATGTGTTTATCCATTAATCTGATCATTTAGTATGTGTTTAGGTTAGAATTATGTTAATTTGATAATTATTTGTGTTTTAAGTGTTTTATGGGTTAGTACAAGCTTTTGAGCTTAAATATTATGGTTTTGAGGTACCTTGATTTGTTTTCTAGTATTTTAGGGTCAATATCAAAGAATGGAGGAGTTTTGGAAGACATTTGGGCTGAAACAACAGTTAGGCAATGATCGTGATAGAAGGCTTAAATATAGATCGAGAAGACACACAGAAACTTAAGAACGTCAAGTTTTGAGGGATTTTTTGGACCTTTAGAATTAAAAAATTCTAGGGTTACCCAAAACACAAAAGGATATTTAAAGAACATGAAAAGAGGCAAAAAAGGAGCTTTATATTCAGCCACTCTTGAAAACCCTAAAGAGAGAGAAGAAGAAGAAGTGGACCTCGACGCTACTGCTTCCCGAATCAGGTGGCATCTCAACACTGCTACCTTCCTGATTTGTCCAACCTAAGTTCCATTTTCTCTTCATTTCCTTTTTGATTTAAATGTATTAAGCTTAAATGGATTGTATAGAAATGTATTTCAAGTTGTTGATAATGTTTGGGATTTTACTTTGAGTTAATATTGAATTACTATTTTTTAGTTTATTGGTTTGGGTGTTGTGATTGATTAATGTATTTGCATGTTTCAGTAACAAATTGAGAGGGTGAGCCAGATAAAAATGATTAGATCAGATTTATGAGAGTTAGGCGATCTAATTTACCATTTAATCATTCTAGTCGGTAATTTCATGGGAGAGATCCTGTGTAAGACCTGATTGTTTATTAGAGAGCTTTATAACTAATTAGAATTAGGGATAATTTGTGAATTGAGAGATTGCAAACTCCATAATTTGATTAAGGTTTACAATTTAGGATTTAATGGTTATAACTCGAAAGCAAGTAATCAACCCTACGACCGTGTATAACCAACACCCCATGAACACATAAATGGCTAGGTTGGCATTATTGATAGGTAAAATCCCTTTTTCATAACTTAATTAACTCTCTTAACGAATTTCCATTGTGACCTATGTGACTGTTCAATTTAATTCTATTTTATTGAAATTTCCATGTTACAATTGTTGAATCAATTTCTCGTATTTATTTCATTGTGTAGTTTTTATTTCTTTTTATTCTTTTCTTTAAGCCTTAGACGACTTAGGATTACGCTAGTGCCCTCCTTGTGGGATCGACCCTTCAATACTACAAAGTACAATCCGTGAACTTGTGATTATTGAGGGTTTTATAAATTGTAAAACTTGCTTAACAAGTTTTTGGCGTTGTTACTGGGGAGGTGATTAATTTATTTTTTTAGTCTAAGGCTTTTTCACTATCTTTTGTTTTAAAAAAGAAAAAGAGAAAGAGAAAGAATTTTAAGACATAAAGTAGAGACACAACAAGCCATCTTAGAGTGAGAATGAGACATGTAAAGAGCTAGATACTAAGAAGAAATGGAAAGAACAATGATGAAGGATAGATATTACAGGGAGCAAGGAACTTTTTCAAACTATAATGAGGCACAGTATGGATGGGGAGGTAACGATCCTTATCAGAATATGTACACTCCGGTGAGGCAGAACCACCCAAATTTCTATTGGTCTAACAATGTAAGGACTCACTTAGGACATCAAGACCTATTTGAATTTTAGGAAGATGAGTCCAGTTTATGGGATTCCAAATTGGAAAAAATCATGGATAAGCTAACAGACATGGAAGAGAACTAGAAGAGACTGGAAGAGCAATTTTATCAAGTAATAGAAAATCATGTCGTGTCTATTCACAATTTGAAGATTCAAGTAAGAGAACTTTCGGCATTAATCTTGTAACAGAAGTGTGGAAGACTCTCTGAGCAATATGGAATTATATCAACGAGAGCAATATGAGGTCATCACACTTAGAAATGGGGAAGAATAAGAAGAACCAGTGAAAGGCAATATTGAACCCTACCTTATAGAACACCAAAAAATCAAGAAAGAAGATAAAGAAAAGGACGAAAACCCCTCATATTATCCATCAAATCTTGGTATACCATGCTTGAACATCAAAAAATATTAGGTAGATGTCTAAGAACCTTATCCTTCAGATTAATGATGACAAAGTGACATTCAACATGAATTATGTATTAAAGAATCCGAGGGATAGTAGCTCATTCAGGATAACTGATGTGTTTGAATCTTCTAAAGAACAGAAGGAAGAAGAATAGATGACAACAGACATCGAGTTTGAAGAAGTTATAAAAGTCTGTTCATGAAGCAAAAAAAGCTGAGGAGACAAAGGTGATTAAGGATGAAAGAAAGCAATTCACATTCTTATAGGAGAAACTATTGGATTGGATTGAAGATTTAGGGAGTTTTTTATTCCCTGTTTTGTTAATAGTTTTCTTGAAAAAAGGACATTACTGAGCTTAATTGGTTTTCATAATTTTATCAATATTGTCCTTCTAATCATTTTGCAATTTATAGCTTACTCACAGGTTATAAAACTGATGTTGAACAAAAAGGGTGGAAGCAAGCCTCTCATAATTGATCCCAGCTAAGTTTCTAATCGTATACGATCAAGCTAATGACCATAAATTAGCACATTTAGTAGTTAGGTTTAATTTGTTGTGTAGTTATATTTGTTTTAAATTTTAAAAATAAGTTCTTAATGATTTGGAATGTTTTAGAGTGTTAGCTCTTTTACTCTTTTAAAACAATTATAAGATAGGGCAACAATCTCGGGCATCGAGCGCATTTGGTCTCCACATTCGACATATCACAACCTTAATCACCCTGATTAGTTCATGTTCTAACCCTTATCTTTTCATTTTTATTAGTATTTTCTTCTTATATTTTTCATATATTGTGTTTATTGCCATCTAGTGTGTTTGTGTACCCTTTACCCATTGAGGACAATATGTTCTTTAATTGTGGGGAAGGTTGCATGTTTTTATCTTGAGTCTGAATTTTGCATATTGTATGATATTTTTTTTAGGTTGAATGATGTTAGTTTTTTTAGGTCATATGATGTGAATCTTGTGAATGTTTCAATGGCTAGGACTTAGCGAGATAGATTAAGCCTTAATCATAGCAATTTAGGCTACTAATATTTATTAGCTTGTGAAATTAGTGACCTAAGTTACTTAGGGCTAAATATGCTGGTTAATTAGGATACGATATTAGTCCGTTCACCCTAGGAATTTTCCATACTCATTTATAATTTTAGGCCAATCAAATAAGTGGTATTATTAGTACATTTTCATGAGAATGATTATCTAAAGCAATAAGGTAGGCAACATTTTGTGTAAAAACAATTATGTTAGAAAAGAGAAAGTTGTATAAATTTAACTAAAATAACTATTTTATTGGCCTTTGGGCTATAAATAGAGCTAGTAGCCAGTTAACAATGTGATGTAGCTAAGTAACTAGATTGACACTCATCACAAATGTATGCCTTCGTGTAAAACAACTATAATGACATTCCCACCAAGCTTCTTAATAATAGCATGACTTAGATGAGTAACCGGATTGGCCAGCATCAAAAATGATTGCCTCCAAGTTAAAAGACTGGGTTCATGTTCTTAAAGGAAAAAACTCAATAAAAATAATGCTTTCAAATAAAAACCTACCAAGCTTGTTAGTAGCTTGATTTTTAATAAGAACCCACTAAGGAATAGTTACACTTTTATTTGATTGAATGATTATCAATGTGTGTGTGCAAGTGATAGGGGTGAATAGAATCAACATTAAAATTTTGATTAGTTTGTATATTTAGTCCAAGGTGCTTAGATGTGGATTTCGCTTGTTAATGAGTTAGAACAGCTTAAAGGATTGTGTTTATAGTTAAATTTTTTTTGTTAAGTTGAATCCTTTGTCTTATTATTGCATTTACATATTTTGTGTTGTCTTGATCTGTTTGATTGTTTTTGTTTGCTAGAGGACAAGAAAACGTGTAAGTGTGGGGATGTGATAAGTGTAAACTACATCATGTTTTAGGGCATTGTTTGATAAGGGTTTATCCATTAATCCAATCATTTAGTATGTGTATAGGTTAGAATTATATTAGTTTGTTAGTTATTTGTGTTTTAAGTGTTTTATAGGTCAGTACAAGCTTTTGAGCTTAAATATTATGTTTTTGAAGTACCTTGACGTGCTTACTAGTGTTTCAGGGTCAATATCAAAGAATGAAGAATTTTCGAAAGACATTTAGGGTGAAACAATGGTCAGGCCCTAAACATTCTATCACAGTCGTGGCCTGCATCGGGGAAATGCACAGACACTCAAGAACGTCAAGTTTTGAGGGATTTTTTGGACCTTTCAAACCTCGAAAAAAATCCTAGGGTCACCCAAAACATAAGAGGATCTTTAAAGAACAAGAAAAGAGGTAGAAAAGGAGCTTTACATTTATCCACTATTGGAAACCCTAAAGAGAGAGACAAAGAAGAGAGAGAGAGAGACAAAGAAGAGAGAGAGAGAGAGAAGAAGAGAAAGAAGGAGGGAAAAGAAGTGGATCTCGACGCCACTACTCCCCAGATCAAATGGTATCTTAATGCCACTTCCTTCTCGATTTGTCCAACCTAAGTTCCATTTTCTCTTCATTTCCTTTTTCATTTAAATGTATAACGTTGAGATGGATTCTATGGAATTGGATTTCGGGTTGTTGATAAAGTTCTAAACTCTCATTCGGGATTTTACTTTGATTTAGTTATTTTTGAGTTTATTGGTTTGGGTGTTGTGATTGATTAATGTATTTGCATGTTTTGGTAATAAACTAAGAGATGAGCAAGTTAAAATTGATTAAATCAAATTAATGAGAGTTAGGCGATCTAACTAACCACTTAATCAATCTAGTCGGTAATTTCATAAAGGGAGATCCTGTGCAAAACCTAATTATTTATTAGAGAGCTTTAGAACTAACTAGAATTGTGGGCAATTTGTGAATTGAAAGATTGCAAGTTCCATAATTCGATTAGGGTTTACAATTTATGGTTTAATGGTTATAACTCGAGAGAGAGTATTCAACCCTACCACCATCTATAATTGACACCTCATAAGCACATAAATGGCTATATTAGCATTAATGATAGGTAAAACCCCCTTTCTTATAACTTGATTAACTCTCTTGATGGATTTCCATTGTGACCTATGTGACTGCTCAATTTAATTCTATTTTGTTAAAATTTTTATGTTACAATTTGTGAATCAATTTCTCGTATTTACTTTCCATATTCACTTGTTTAGTTTTTATTTCTTTTTATTCTTTTCTCTAAGCCTTAGACAACTTATGGTTAGGCTAGTGCCCTCCTGGTGGGATTGGCCCTTCAATACTACAAAGCATGACCCGTGCACTTACAGTTGTTGGGGTTTTATAAATTGTAAAACTTGCTTGATCAGGCATCATATGAGATTTGGAATGGTAGTATACCAAACTTGTCATACCTAAAAATTTTAGGATGTGATGTTTATATAAAGCTTACAACATTTGATAAAATTCAAGCTGAATCAAAGTGTTGGATAACAATTTTACCATCCTCTTGAACAAAAGGTGTTTTTATCAAGACATTCTATATTCTTAGAAAGAGAATTCATTCTCAAGGAAAATATTAAGAGTGAGGTAGAACTTAAAGAAGTTCAAGAACCACAAATTCACATCTAGATGGAACAAGAACCTCAAGTTGATACATATGATGCATAACCAAGGGATGAAGAGACACATAGTTTACAATGCACTAGTAAGATCCGTTATCCCCATATTAGACTAGATTTACATATTAAAAAGAGTAAGGACAATGTACGGCTCATAAAGGATGAGGTTACTACTCTTGAAGAAGTAATATCTAACATTGATTCTTTAAAATGGTATGAAGTCATGAGATTTGCAATGGAATCTATATACACTACCTAAGTATGGACTTTGGTAGATCCTTTTAATGGTATTGTACCTATTAGACACAAGTGGGTTTTTAAAAGAAAAACTGACATGGATGGTAAAGTATATACATACAAAGTAAAGCTAGTGATTAAAGGTTACAAACAAAAATAAGGAGTTAATTATGATGAAACCTTTTCATATGTAGCTATGCTTAAATCTATAAGGATCTTATTGGCTATAGCCACAAATTAGGATTATGAAATATAGAAAATGGATGTCAAAACAACATTTTTATTGAAGGATGTGTACACGTCACAACCTAAGGGTTTTGAGTTTAAGAGATTTCTTAATCAAGTATGCAAGTTATAAAAGTCTATTTATGGATTTAAGCAAGCTTCACAAAGTTGGAATATCCATTTTGATGTGACAATCAAAGATTTTGATTTATCAAAAGTATGGTTGAATCATATGTCTATAAGAAGTTTAGAGCAAGTGAAGTCATTTTCTTGGTGCATTTCTAGATGACATAGTACTGATTAGAAATGACATACAAATGTTATAATTTGTAAAGATTTAGTTTTCCAAGAACTTCTCTTTAAAGAATATGGGAGAAGCAACTTAAATTCTGGAAATAAAGATCTATAAAGATAGATCAAAGAGGTTCATTAGCTTATCCCATTCCACGTACATAGACAAAGTGCTAAAGAGATTTAGCATGGAGAATTTAAATAGGGTATTCTTACCCATGTTGTATGGGATTTCTCTCTCACAAAGTGTATTCCCTAAGATATAAGAAGAGAGACATAAAATGGATTATGTTCTTTATGGTTCAGAAATTGAATAAATTATATTTATGATGCAATGTTTTAGACCAAATGTCTTTTATACTTTAATCATAATGAGTAGGTTTTAAGCCAACCTGATGATGGTCACTGGATGGTTATGAAAAACATCTTAAAGTACTTAAGAAAGACTAAAGATGTTTTCTTAGTCTATGAAGGAGTTGAATTAAGATTTCAAGGGTATTCAGATGCCAGTTTTCAATTAGATCAGGGTGATAATACATTATGGTTGGAAGAGTTCTAAACAACCAACCATTGCGGATTTTATGACCAAGACAGAGTGCTTAGAGGCGGTAAAGGAAGCATTTTAAATTAAAAAGTTTATTACTGAACTTGAGTTGGTTCCTAGCATTACTGAGCCTATAGTTTTATACAATGACAATAATGTCACTATTGTACAAGAAAAGGAGCCAAGGTCTCATCAATGGTCTAAACATGTACTTAAGAGGTTTCACTTTATCAGGGAGATAATAAAGCAAAAACATGTAGCATTAAAGTGACTACCCATCAAATAGAATCTTGCAGATTCTCTTACTAAGTCATTGTTTCAAAAGAGACATGATTAACGTACTAATGGATTTGGTATTAGATACAAAGGAGATTAGCTTTCATGCTACTGGGACATTGTTCGTTGATGCCCTTGCAGCTAATCGGTTGGTTGCAAATTTAAGTATGACATTATTATTTTAATTAATAAAGGATTCTTTATCTTTATTTATTTTTAATTACATTTAATACTAAGGGTTAAATCCTTGTAATGATTATTATGTATTTGAAATTATAATTATGAGACTCAATTTGCATTTATGTATTGTTCTTAAATTATTCCCAGTTGTAGTTTAATCAAGATTCGGTATTAATGAAACAATAAAACTAGCACACGTTAAGTTTCTTTCTTATGAATAACTTAATTAATCTTACAAGTTAAAGTATGGAGATAACAAAACAAATGATTGGGTGCTTATTAGAGAATATGTTCATTGTACTGAACTAATTATGAGGGTCCTAAATAGAATATTACTTATCTATATGTGGATTTTCCCATCATGATGGCTATATAATTGATCTTTAGACTTAAGATTACTAAGGTATCTCCTGTATGTGTTACTATGTTTTAATGCTACTTATGACCTATTCTATTTAGGTAGCTTAGTCGGTAGTACTTGGATACTATACGAGCCATATAAAGATAGTTGAGTAAGTCAATAAAGGATTCATCACTTTAAAGTAATTAGAGAAAATATTCCACTATTCTTGATCAATAGTGATTTAAGAAACCATCCAGCTAAATTGAATTGGAATTTGAATAGCTGTTTTCAAATATCAATTATAAATCAACTACTAATTAGCAAGAATGAATATGATTGGATTTAACAAAAGTAAACATTATATCCAAACCCTATGTTCAACTGGAACATTGAATAGATGAAATGATCAAATTATACATCATAGTTATGCATGGATAAGTTGAGTCAAATCACTTTGACATTCCTAATATTTAGATGGTCATGACATTTTGCTAGACGTCAATCTTGACCTATTTTATAAATTTTTTAATTGAATAATTATAGATATTTTTAAAGAGTTTTAATTTATCTAATTATAAGATTCAATTTCAATTAAGTTGGACTTAATTATCAAATTTGAGAAAATTCAGGGATTAAATATAAGATATTTGATTATTAAAATTAAATTAAATTAAAATTAGAGTTTGACTTTAATTATAATTTAAATATTTAATTTTGATAAAAATAAAACCTTACTGCTTTTTTTCTATCTATAGGAAATAAGCATAAGGGAACTACCACTCTTGTTTAATTCCTCTCAAATGTTGAGTTTCCTCTAATTTCATTATTGATACCATTAGAGGCTAGACACGTGAACGATTCGTGGTTCACATCTTAAAAAGGATTTGAAAAAGGTTTTAGTAGGAACTTCAAATTACATATGATTCCTTTATTGTATGATGAATGTTTTCAAGTTATTTAATTATTGTGATCCAATTAGAAACCATAAAAGTTTTTTTTCACTACATCCACAATTTGATCACTATTGGTTTCTAACACAATAATTTAATGCAACAATATAAAAAGTAAATAAAGTTAAACTTAGCACCTATATTCTCCTGCTATCTACTACAATACCAACTGAAAATCTCCTATAATGATGACTTCTTTAGCTCTAAGATCTACCTAAAGTTCTAGTCCAGCAACTAGGTTCTCATATTTAGCCTAGGTATTAGTACATGAGAAGTGAGAGAAAGAAGAGTTTTTGTTTCATTTGGTAAAGTAATGACTATCCCAACATTAATAAATGGCATTAGGAAGTTAGTTTAATGATGAAAGAATGAAAGAAAAACACAAGAAATAATTGGATGAGTTTTCAACCAAGGTTAGGGTTTTAATGTGTTATGATCCAAAATTCTATTTTGATGTTTTATGATATTCATAGCATGATTATGATGCTAATAAAGTAAAGAAATGAAAAAGAATTGGATTGGAAATGGTTTTGGTTTTGGTTTTAGTTTTGGTTGAAATTGGGCTAAGGGTGGTTGATTTTGTAATAATTTTTTAATGAAATTTTATGGCTTAAATGTGTGTATTAAACTGTCATAGAAGTGAACTTTGATTGGTTTTAAATGTTAGAAATCAAATGCAATTGAATTGGAAAACTTTAATGTTAAATATGTTAAGTTTAGCATTAAGGGCATTTTTGGTATAAAAGTATGGTTATGATGTATTGACCATATGAATGCGATTAAGGATAGTCATTAAGTGTATTTGTGGTACTGAAATTATTAAACGAAATGTTGTGTTATTATTTGGAGTCATTTTTGGAACAAAAAATGAAACCAACTGAATGATTTCAAAAAGGTGAAAAGGAAACTACCAAGTTGTGAGTTAATTTAAGTTGTTTTATATGACTAAATTCTTTGCAAAAAAAATTGATGACATGTGAGTGTACTTTCAATTGGTTTTATGCAAAAGGTTTTCATTTGATCATGAAATGAATATTTATGTTGAGTTTTATGTGAATGATATTTTACAAGTGAATATTGATAGCATAAGATTATGCTTTAGCAATATATGAGTTGTAAATTGAAAGTCAAATTTTGTATGATTGGAAATTACATTGAAATTATGCATTAAATTGAATGATTATGAATCCTCCCATAATTGATTTCGATGATAAGGTGAATTGAAAAAATAAGAGTTGCTTTTGCCTATGATAGACTATTAGACTTTATACATGTTATGATACCGGTCTATAGTGGTTAACCTATAACCAGTAAGTGATGTAGAATTAGCTCCGTAAATCGTAACCAGTCACGGGAACCATACACAATTACACAATACATATGTCTACCATATGTAATATAACTCACTTTGTATTATTACATCATACACAATTCAGTTTCATCCAACATAATCCTATTTTATCCAACATAATTCTTCAATAAGTCAAAAATTAACAATTTAAGTATTCAACATACATAATTACACAATACGCATGTCCATCATATGTAATATAACTCATTTTGTATTAATTTGTTCATTAATATAACTACATCACCTACTTATAAACAAGAATGTTGATTTCAAATTAGCCTTATGATTTAGTTTGTTATATGACATATTATATAAAAAATTAATTGTGAGTGAACCTAGAGATCCTGTGTGTTATATTCAAATACTAGATTGGAAACATATCTACCCAAATGAAGTATAAAATATCCAAATTCGTTATTTCTAAAATTAGTAAATTAAATTTAATTATTAATTCAAATTTATATTCAAAATAAATTTTATCATATGTCATCTTAAATAACTACAAAAACATAATTCTTAAATTATGAATTAAACAAGATTCAAACTAATCCAAATTAGAGTTAAAATTCAAATTTAAAGTTTAATTAAATTTGAACAAATGAAATTCAATACAAATTCTTAATATGTACTCTAAATTCTACCCTTATAATTCAAATCAAATTGAAATTATATAAATAGGCTTAATTTGATTTAATTTATCATCTCATTTATTTATATTTTAGTTTGTAATTGTAAGTTGTAATAATCCAATCCAATCAAATTCCAAATATTGAGGTCATGACTTATTATGAACTTTCAATTCCAAACCAAACAGATAAACAAAACAAAATTAATTAACAGATAAACAACACACTTTGTCTATTTAATTGTTGTGAATCATAACAATTCAATTCCAATTTCCTCCAAAAATTCACTAAATTCACCAACTTCCAACGATTCATAACTTCACAAATAGAATTCACAAATGTAATTCAATTCAGAAGTAGAAAAGGCTAAAACACACCCAAAAAATTATAAATTTAGTGTTTAGGTTGGGTTTTTGGTCGATCGGACTCGGGTCAAGTGAAAA
Organism: Erythroxylum alaternifolium; assembly: GCA_027478495.1. Taxonomy (NCBI): domain Eukaryota; kingdom Viridiplantae; phylum Streptophyta; class Magnoliopsida; order Malpighiales; family Erythroxylaceae; genus Erythroxylum; species Erythroxylum alaternifolium. The sequence goes on along the minus strand of JANIIA010000191.1, from coordinate 13,927,030 downwards.
CCAAATCTAGTTTTTGTGGAAGACGAGCAAGAGGCTGGAGCAAGCTATAACATACCACTCCCATAAAGCATATACTCAACATACGGAAGGATATTCAAGAACATACTCTACGAAAATGACAAGTTAAGATGGTTAAATTAATTTCTTTTACTTTTTAATCCATCGCACATGACATGAAACATTCCAATAATCATGTTGTTCCAATTTTATTCACCAACATATACAGTCTCAAATGTCATTACATTTCCAAAATTTACATGTACAATATACAACAGTAGAAAGATACAATCCTTGATAAAAACATACTAAGACATTAGTAGGTACAACTGATCCCAACATTGACCCATATCCAAATATAGAAGTTACTTTAACTAGACTAGCTACGTCTCCTCTGAACCTGAAAATCAATATTGCAATTTTGATGAGTTTGCGAACTCAGTGGGTGAACCATCATCGATGTGCTAACTCCAATAGACATAAACATCATTCAGCATCAAATCCTATATATCATATCATTCAAAATTTAGTACCTAATCACAATATTCATTATACTTCAACAAGCCCATTATGAATACAAACATTTCATATAATCATTTCAGGATAATCTAATAATTTGTTTCATCTCATTCATATCATCCACATATACACAAACATATCATATTATTATATCCACTCAATTCAGTCATTCTTTGTAAATATTCACATGGTACATGTAAAGATATAGATGCAAATGCTCATGAGACTCCACTTTCATTTTTATTTTGTTGTGACCGAATACCTATTTAACTGTCCCATATCTATTGTGGATACCGATCCCATTTCAGATACTGTCCCATACCCATTGTGGATACTGGGCTCATTTCATATACTATCCTATACTTATTATGGATACCGAGTTAATTAATCGTTGAGCTTGTGGCTCTGTGTGCACATTTCTAAGCTTTAAGCTCTTTTCAGGCTCGTCACTCTGGTCACAACTTCTTTATCTGATTATGCACATCAATGTCATGAAATGCATCATTTCACATAATGTGTTATCAATCACTTTCATTCGGTGTGCGTAGTCATTTATCATAATCGTTAGATCAAAGCACAGCATTTAACATTCAGTTTACACATTTTTCCCACATTCACATACAATCATTAAGCACTTCCTATACAGTATAGAATAATGATCTCCTCGGACAATTGATGGTCCAAAATTATCACAATCATACCAGTGACAGTTCAATATATAAAAATTAATCAAGAATAATTCAAACATAGTTAGAAAAATATAGGTCAACTCACTATACATATAACTTAAACAGAAACACACATATAATTAATTTTATGCTTCTAGGTTGACTCACAATATGCTCCAGTAAGCTATTTCCTTAAAGATCCGACAATATCTGGATGTTTTCGATGTATTTATGCTTTTATTGTCATGTAATACACACATAATTCACATATTACTAAGTTTATCAATCACATAATTATTCATCCATGGACGTGCATATGTGTCATGTTCAATACATGCTCAATTGACTATCCCAGGTATATATCCTTATCACAAGTCTTAACAATTCATTCATTATAACTTGTACATAACTTGTTTGAAATTAGTTTAGACCTTAAGTAAGTTTGATCACTCTCAATTCACTAATCATATGATCACCAATCCTTTTCTAATGCTTCGTATTCACACAATTTCCAATTCCTATTCATTTATAAATAATTCACATTGTTCATATCTTTCGAATCACTGTTGCATTCAATGGAACATCCTTATACCATTAATAACTAATACTTCCAAAATTCATATGCATTGATATCAAACAATCCATTCCTTAAATTATAACATCAATTAATAACCTAAACTCATCAAACACTTAACCAATTGATTCATCATCAAACTAAGTTCATTTTAAGCATTTCTATTGTCAAGCATTTCCATGATCATGGGAAGGAACCAATACAATTCCCACAATCGTGGGATGGGTGAACCGAAAGTTCACCTTCACTTTCCTTCCACTTTTCTTACAAATTTTGACACCTTCAAGATAGTTCATCAATTATACCTCAATTATACCTTAAAGATATTTCAATTCATCTCTAATTCCAACTCAAATCATTCATTTGGTAGTTCACAAATTATGGTCTTTCAAGCATCAAAATCAACACAGAACATAACCAATCCATTCATTAAATTCCCAACACACATTCAACACCAACACCACAACCAAATTCATTCCTAATCAATCATCATAAATTTTATTCTAACATATTTCAATAGGTCAATAATTCACTTGCTAATTCAGCTAAATGTCTCCTCAATCATCAAGCTAACCTAACCTTTTGTGCAATGTTTACATCCTTTCTTCCTAATGTTCCTTTATGAACAAGTTGTCTTCTTTTAATCATAACTCTCTCTACAAAGATCCAAATGCCAAGATTATTATGCCTCCAAAACTAGACTTCGATTAGTCTTAATATATCAAAAAATTACGTAAACATCATCTCCCTTTAAAATTTAATCTCCATCCAAATTATGTCCTATTTATGGTAAGAAATAAATTTGCAACCAATACTTAAACCTCAATAAATCATTATCAAGACATCTCCTAACCAAACCATTTCACATAAGCATTAATAAGACATTAATAATCATTTTTTATGTTTTATACTTTCACTAATTCGGACTCTAATGTCCTCAAAAGTTAGTAAATAATACAAGGTTCTTGCACAAGGTTCTATCATAGGTAGCATTAGGGAAACAAGCATAACTCGAGATCTAGTCACTATTTTGTCAAGAAACTTTCACATAGGTCAAGTTAAGACCTATATCTACAACTTTAGTTCTTTGAGTTTCTTCAAATTCGTGCTCTAAAGATATGAAAGATAGATCAAAAGAGAAAGATGAAATTGAAACCAAAATTTCAACTTACCTTGACAACTTCTTTCCTTCTCCTCTTCTCTTTCCTTTTTCTTTCCTTCTCTTCTCACTTTCGTTTTTCTCTCTCTTCTAACCTTATGGCTGACCTCCACTCTCACTTCTATTGCCTTTTTCATCCATTTTCTCTAGAAAATTCAAGGAGGTCAAACTAATCCACATGTTACTATTACATTAGTCCATGTGTCACCCTCTATTGATACATATGTCAATATTCTATTGGTCCATGTGTCGCTTACTTTAGGCTCCATATGTCACTCATCTAAGCCTTCATATGTCACTACTCGTAAGGCTACACATGTCACCAATTATAAGGATACATATCTTATCATTTGTAATGCTACATATGTTACCATTCTAAAGCTCTACATGTTACAAGTCTAAAGTGCCATTTATCACATATTTCCAATGCCACATGTCATCATTTCAAGTCCTAATCAACCTAAATTCCCATGTATCAATTTTTCTTACTCTTTAACATTTTTCTTAAACTAGATGTATATATCACCTCATCAATTACTGAATTGCAACGATAAATTTACAATTTACTAATTATAGTCCATTAAAACAAAATTCAAGACAAAATCAACACACAATTACATCATGATCAGTAAAAACTTTTCATACCCTAGAACATGTCAATTGAGTACATATATTATCTTGCAATTTTTTCTAATTCATGATTCATATATGTATAGGAATATTATGCATGTCAATGAAATGCTTCTCATAAATTCTTAAATGCAATAACTCATGTGACCCAATCTAACAGTTTAATCTCTTAACAATTTCAGGAGACAAGATATTACATAAGCAGTGATGGTGGAGTTGGATAGAGCCAACAGCAGGTGGAGGGCAGGTGGAGCTAGGCAGCAGTACGCGGAGTCGAGGAGGAGAGATGCGGTGAGGGTCAATGAGGTGCGATGGAGATTGGAGTGGAGGAGAGTCACGGTGAAGAAAGAAGCGGACAAACGAGCAAGCGAGGGGGTACGATAACGTCACTGTGGAGGACGACGATGATGAGTTGCGGTGACTGTGAGACAGAGAGAGGGTGAGAGAGAGTGGCTTGCGTGAGAGAGAGAGAGACAGCTTACAAATTCGAGTCACAGGGGTGGGGGAAGGGGGTTGATTTTATTTTGAAAAAATTTGCTAATTAGTCCTTACACTTTTCAAATTTCACAGTACCACCCGATATTTTACCAATATTTCAAATACCTGATGGTACCAATGAAACCTTCAATACCAACTGATATTCATACCCAGTACCAAAAGGGGTGGTACTGTTCTATTTTTCGACTAGTATGGTACCTTTTGGCATGTATCGGTCGATATAGAACGATATCCATAACACTGATGCCACCACTATTTATTTTTAAAAGTGATTTGTGAGGTACCATAAAGTAATAATTCTAATGGTTGGCCTATTTTCAATATAAAAGTTTTCAGAAAACTTATTGCCATTACTGTTTATTGTTTAAGGAAAATAGTAAATGGAAACTTGTATATTATGACTTTAATGTCGAAAAGCATTTCAAAATAGTATTTCAAGAAAATGGAAATTATGTTTTACAATAAGTTATATTATTACCAAATTTGATGATGTATGAATGAATTGATATGGCAAATATTTTACCATGAGCTTTATTATTCTATTGGACTATTTTAGATATGTTATTATAAAAAGATTAACTTTGTAGTAAACTGATTAACACTTACTGAGTTCATTTAGCTCACCCCTATTTTTATGTTTTTAAACAAATCACCCTAGGTATGCTTACAGGTGCTGCAATAATTGGGACTCTACCGTAGTATTAGTTGTATCTTCGGGTGCTATTATGCTTGTGTTATTTGCTATGCATGTGATATGTTTTAAATTATTTTAGAAAGGGTCAAAAGTGTGATCTTATAAATGTTTATGGGATTGTAAATGTCTTTTACTTAATGAACTACAACGGCTTTGATCCTCAATGATGTTTTTAAATTGTTGAGAAATGTATGTTTGTGATTACTTGTGATATGGAACTGAGGTCCCATTCCAAAAATTGTGATAATATATGAAATATTAGAAGTGTTTTTAAACATATTCTATAGGTTTTTGAAATTTAGGAATCTTAGAAAAACAATTGTTATATTTTCGAAATTTTTAGTAAAATGATTTGGAAAAAAATATTTTTCCCACTATTTTTGGTATTTTAAACTTTTATAGTATAAAAGGTTTTTAATAGTTGAACGACTTAACTTTGCGATAACCCTTCGGTTGAGTTAGATATTGATTGAAGCGCTACTATGGGGCCATTGAGAGGGCTCAACTAGGGTTTTGGAAGGGGAACTTTGGGATGAGTCCTTGCAAAAGCTATAGATTTAGTCAATTATTATTTAATCTTATCAAGTGCCATCTGATGCCTTTCTTTGCAACTAAATTCCTCATATTTTTCAACTTTAGGTGATCTAATTTTATTTTTTTTGTAGGTCAAACTAGCAATAAACCTTCAGGCATAATTTACTTAGATTGAAAATCTTAAAACCTTTTAGACTTAATGCAAATATCATATAAATAAACTTATAAAGTACAACCTATTAGATCATGAAAGATAGCATTCATAGCCCTCTCATAAGTGGCTCCTACATTCTTTGAACCTAAAGGCGTCACAATCTATTCAAATGTTCCTATGGATCTAGGACATCTGAAGGCCATTTTAAGGATATCGTCCTACTATAAAAATATGATTATGACTAAAATAGCAATCTATAAAAGAAAACAAGGAGTGCTTAGTTATTTCATCAATTAAAGAATTAGTACTTGACATCATATACACATCTTGGGAGTGGCAGTATTCAAATCTCTAAATTCAACAAAAACTCTTAACATGTCATTTTTCTTTATTATAGGTACAACATTAGCTAACCAGTGAGCATACCTGGCTAGTTTAACAAAATCAGTCTTAAAAAACTTTTCAATCTCTTCTTTGAGTTTTCACCTAACTTTAATGGACTAACATCTAAAAGGTTGGTGGTAAGGACAAAACTCAAGTTTTACAAGAAGCTTGTGTTCTACCAACTATATACATAGTCTTGGAGTTTTGGCATAATCCCAGGCAAAATAATCTTTATATTCATTCGGAAATTCTATTAATTTCATTCTTATTTTTAGATTATGACTTCTATTAACAAACACGTTACGATATTCTCTTGAATTACTCAAATTTATTTCCTTGAGTGATTATTAATTATGATTTTTGAAGTCATCAATTTTTATAGGAGTAGATTCCAAATTTTAAATTGAACCTCATCCTTTATCAAGAATTCTTCCTCTTTAAAAACTACCTCGACATTCTTACGACCTTTTAACTTTTCAAAATCCTCTATGATTTGCTGCATTTAAATTTTGAATTTTATCATCTAAACTATCATAGCTTCTCTCTAAGAAATTTTACTCATCAAGTTCCTCTACAACAAGCTGTTGTTTTCACTAAGATTTCTAACTTTGTCCTTTTTTTTTCTTCACCTGTATTTTTTGAACACTGTATATAAGTTAACTTTCAAATTTGAACTAGAATTTCTTGATCATTATAGAATTTTTTGCTGTTATATCCACTTTATAATGGAAAGGTTGAGAATTAAACCAAACAATCTTCATCTCAACATTCTTCCATAAAAGTAAAAGTTCATGAAAAGATGCAAGAATATGGAAATTGGAATGAATCCTTTCTCTCCCTAGAAAAACTTCATAACTTGCATAAATGTATGCAACAATGAAAATCACCAATAAAGACTTGCTGCTTATTGTGAAATTTGCAAAGTGAATTCCTTACCTTTTAGCTGACTTCTTTTTGAATGCAACAATAAACACTTCAATTAGGATTGAATTTGAATCATTTTTGCCTAAAACTTTCATCATGACGGTCGGTATAATATTTAGAATCGACCTATTATCATCCAAAACTCTTAAGGCTGGTCTATCATTAATTAGGGATGGCAGATCAACAAAGGTTTAGCTCATCCCAAAGTCAACAGGTCAGGCCTAAGTTGATCATACCTCGATTAGGGCTATGGCTACTCAGACCCAGCCTGATTTGAGGCCCAAAGTGTAACATAAAATGATGTCATTTTGCTTTTTTTTTCAAAATTAAAATTTAGGTTAAGCTTCGGCCAAGCCGCCTTGAGCCCATACAGGCCTTGCCTAACCCTTTGTCATCTTTACCATTAAAATGAGCTTTAATTTATAAAGGTCTTACATATTGAGCCATGTTATCAATTGGTTTCTCTAAAACTACCTTCTCTAGATTTCCTAGACCTATGGACAACATTGATATTTTTCATTCTCACTTCTCAATTAAGAGCTCTTCTTTCTTCCCATAACTTTTACTAAAACAAGGTGGAGGCTTCACATAAGAAATGACATAAGGAAACTGGATAGGAACTTCTCCTATCGTGAAGAATTCAGATAGATTTTCATCTTAGCTCTCAGATTGAAAGGACCTCCTGTAAAATATGGGATTGCACCTTTCCTTTTTTTCATTCTACTTTATATTAGTCGCTTTTACTCTTTATTTATTTTTCTTTGGGTCTAAAGTACTTTCCTCTAAAGGAATGGGTCATATTGAAGGCAGCTTCCTTGGGATGAGTTTTTTGAAAGTTAAATGTTTGCTTCCTTCGAATCAGGTAGTAACTCTTTGTCTTTAAAGTCTTCTATTTTGAGTTCTAATTAATGATATTGGATTTTTGAAATACCTTACTCAATTCCATTAATAAGATGGAGGCACCCGAGGTGGTACTATAAATCAAGGTTGCCTATACTAAAAGCTTGGAATTCAAGCAATCTAACTTTGCTTAAAATTTTACGTGAACTTTGTCTTATGATTTCATCTTGTAATCTTTACTTTCTAACGATTTCTAAGAATCTACTAATTCTCATTTTTAGCATTAGCAGTTAAACTATAATATTAGGAATCAAAACACCATTACCTAAACTCATGGTTGACGCCAAACATTCATTTATTATCTTCAACCTCTTTATAACATCCAACAAAAGTCGTAAATTAAACTTTGATGCATTAACAGTTTTAACCATTAGAACGAAACTTCATTTATTAATTGAACTTGATCAATTTCAACAAGCAATAGAATTCCTTTATTGATCTAATCTAGATAACATTCCTACATTGTAACTATAAATTTATAAGGTGACTCCATATATTATAGTACTTATAGTAGTCCCCTCCTCGAATCTCTTCCTTTGTGAGAATCTTATTGTAACACACCACTACCATAGAGCAGATGCCTGAACATCCAGAGGACATTCAATAACATACCCTATGTTAGAGTAATGAAATTAACTTATTATGGCATCATATAGAACAAAAGTATTCAAAAGATCAACTATTCCCATTTCATTCGCAAACATAACTTACATTGTAGCATTACATTTCATAATCCATATATTTATAGTACCAAAAACATTTGAATGTTTATTGTTTTTTTTATAAAATGTTCTATATGAAATAAGAAAAGTAAGTAAACATAATCTACTAGACTCCTCAGATATCAGCTGACCAGATCTTTGAGCCATTTTTGTTTCCAAAATTAACAGTACTAGACTTCTACTAGAATCCCTTAGAAGCTAGGTCTCCCTTGTACCTGAAAATCAACGTTGCAATTTTGATGACTTTACAAACTCAGTGAGTTAACCACCATCGATGTGCTCACTCAAGTTAGAACATAATATACATCATATCCCAGCAATCCATCACAAACAACAAAAATTTCATATAATCAGTTCAAAATAATCCAATCATTTATCTTAATCATTCATATCATCAACATGTATACAAACATTGCATATCATTATATCATCACAATTCAGTAATTCTTCACAACCATTCACATGATACATGTAAGGATACATATATTGATGTAAATGTACATGTGGCTCCATTTTTACTTTTACTCTGTTGTGACCGAGTGCCTATTTATTATCCCTTATCCGTTGTAGATACCGGGCTCATTTCATATTCTGTCCCATACCCATTATGGATACTAGACTCATTAATAACTGAGCCTATGGCTCTTTGTGCACATTTATAAGCTTTAACCTCCTTTTCACACTGGTCACTTTGATCACAACTCCTTTATCTGATCATGCATAATAATGTGATGGAATGCATCAATTTATATAATATGCTATTGATAACTTTCATTCAATGTGTATAGTCATTTATCACGTTCATCGGATCTGAGTCCAGCATTCAACATTTAGTTGAGTACACATTTTCCATATTTACATACAATTTGGAAGAACTTCCAATACAATCCCGAATATCAAACTCATTCAACCATCAATGTTTGGAATTATCACAATCATATCAATAACAGTTCAATATCTAAAAGTTAATCGAAAACAATTTAGTCATAGTGAGAAAACATCTAGCTTAACTCACAGTACACTCCACTCCATATAAACTATTAACTTAATGACCCGACAATATCTGGATGCTGAAGATCGATTTGTGCTTCTTTTTTCATACAATATATACATATAGTTCACACATTACTAAGTTGATCAATTATATGAATATTCAATCATACATATATATATATATATATGCGTCATGTTTAAAGTATGCTCAATTGACCTTTCCGGGTATGTAACTATTCATAAATTTTGACCAATTCAAAATCATACTTTGTATACTACAATTTTGCAATCAAGTTTGTACCTTTAAATTAACTAGATTTACTCCAAATTCATCAATCATACTTTACACTTATCCTTGAACAATTCATCCATGATAAAAAAAAGCCTCTTATAATACACACATAATTGGTTCTTTAAATCTGGAATTTTAGCAAGCTAAATCTATACATTCACCAAACCTTTTCCAGCAACATATACTCATACATTCACCCAATTCTCATTCATAATTACCCTATGTTCTTCAATACTCATTCATCCATACATTATACACATTATTCATGTCCTAAAGATCATGTTTGCATTAAAAGAACTCATTTATTCCTTTAACAAATCAGAATTTCCATATTTGAACTCAACTACATCAAAACAGTCCATTCTTTAGATTATGACGTCAATTAACTACATATCAAGATCTTCACCAATTAATCAAGCAATAATCTAGGTTAATTCCTAGCCTTAATCAAATCCAGATATACCAATTTATACTGAAATTTCTCAAGTGGATCAACATGTATATAGGGCTGAAACTAAATTTCTAGAATTTGGCATCAACATCATAAATGTGTGTAACTTTTTACCTTCAATACCTCACGAATTTAACAATTAAAGACATCACTAACGCCTGAAATTTTCCAGATTTCATGTCCCTTAAGGTTACTTCATTTCAAGTCAATTTAACTTTCATATTGGTTACACTAAGGCTTACAAAATTCTGCTCACTTATGTCATTAACATTCATTGTTTTACAAACGCACTTATAACTTAAATTTTCAGATTTGAAAACACTTTAATAACACCCATCTTTAGCATGAATTCCTCATCAATTATACTTCAATTCCCAACTTAAATTATCCATACAATAGTCCATAATGTACCACTTTCGTATATGTAAAAACAGACCAGAAAAGTACTCATTCATTCTCCATTTTCCCGCACATCTTCAACATCAACATCATATACAATCTATCCCAGTTCAACCATCATAATCTTTCTTTTATAACATGCCATAAAAAACAAAACTGTACTTACTTATTTAGCTTCCAATTCTAGTTCAATTCATCAAATCTACCTAACGATCCATGCATGCAAAATCATCCCAAATTTAAGTTAAAAATAGGATGCTTTTTGGCTATGATAAATGTCAACAAAAATTTGGTTCTTTAGCTATCTTAGCATGGGTAAAAGCATGTATTTGGTTTGGTAATTTAGCATAGCTTCAAGAAGAACACATTAATGGGAGATAGAAGCAAGTTTTGGTAGTGAGAGATGAGAAGAGAAGAAGAATGAGCAAGGCTGAAATTACACCATGCAGAAACGTTACATTGTGGATGCTAGATGTCACCATATTACAATTAACATATGTCCCTAAGCATGTAAGCCACTTATCTCCTTCTTAAGCTGTCAAATGTCACCTAGTTACTAGTCCATTTGTCACTCAATCAGTGCAGCCATTTGTCAATTAATTACCCATGCTAAATGTCACTCAATTATCTATGTCATTTGTCACTTATTTCATATGTTTAGTCATCCTAATTTTTCATATGTTAATTTATCTTGCCACTTGGCATTTTTTCCTAGTGTAAATATACATTTTAGTTCATCACTTTTCTAATGGTAATAATTAATTCCAAATTTACTACTTGTAATCAATCAAAGAAAAATTCAAGACAAAGATAAAACACAATTCACTTCATGATCATTGTAACCCTTTCATACCCCAGAATATGTCAATTGAGTGCTTATACTATCTTTGCAATATGTACAAAATCATAATTCGTATGTGTATGCTAATGATATGAATATGAATGAAATGCATTTCATAAATTCTCAACGATATTACTCATGTGTAATAGTCTAAGGTTCTAACCCTTAGTATGGAAAACAAGCTATTACATTTCTTCCCCTTAAGAAATTTCATCCTTGAAATTCTTACCTGATTGATCAAACAGATGAGGGTATTATTTCCTCAAGTTCTCCTCAGTTTCCTATGTAGCTTCTTCTCTCGAATGATTCCTCCAAAGGACTCTAACCATTGGAATTATTTGGTTTTTCAATTTTTTAGTCTAATAACCCACTATTTTAACCGGTTCCTCGACATAACTTAAGTCAATTGTAACTTCAACCTCTTGAACCAGTAACAGATATGTCAGATCTGACTGATATCTTCTGAGCATACTAAAATGAAACAATTTATGGATACGAGTCATCTCTATTGGTAATGCTAACTTATAAGCCAATGGTCCAATTCTTTCAGTAATCTCATATGGACCAATGTATCTAGGGCTTAACTTACCCTTTTTACCAAACCTTAGCACTCCACGCTAAGGTGATGCTCTCAGAAACACCTTATCTCCCACTTGGTACTCTATATCTCTCTAGTGATGATCTACATAACTTTTCTGCCTATCTTGAGCCACCTTAATTCTACTACGGATCAGTTTAACCTTATCAATAGTATCTTGAATCAACTTTGGGCCTTCAATAATCCTTAGACTCTTGTCATCCCAATACAAAGATGAACGACACCTTCTATCATATAATGCTTCATATGGAGCCATACCAATACTACTACGATAGTGATTGTTGTATACGAATTCAATGAGAGCTAAATATTGATCCCATGCTCCTTGGAACTCCAAAACAAAAGCTTTGAGCATATCCTCAACAGTCTTAATAGTCCTCTCACTATGTCCGTCTGTCTGAGGATGAAAGGATGTACTAAAGTTTAATCTTGTACCCAAAGCTATTTATAAACTACCCCAAAATCTAGAAATAAATCTGGGGTCTCAATTCTATACAATGGACACTGGAACTTCATGTAATCTTACTACCTTATTAACATACTTTTGGGCTAACTGATCTAGTATATTATTCTCTCTCATAAGTAAAAAATGGGCCAATTTTGTCAATCTATCAACAATGACCCATATGGCATCATGTTGGCTCAGAGTCTTTGACAAACCCATAATGAAATCTATAGTGATCCTCTCCCATTTCCATTCTGGAATAGGCAATGACTGTAACTTCCCAATTAGATCCTATTAGAGCAGTGCCCTAAAGGCAATCACCTTTAGTGCATTTTGTACAAAGTTGTGTACATACTTTATTTTCAATAATAAAGAAAAGTATATTTCATTAATTTGGTGTTCATTCTTTATGAATTGATATTGATCTAAAAGCAAATTAATGAAGTCCATGATATATGACAGCATGAAGGAAATTATGATGTGATCATACTACTGAGATTCCTATCATGTGCAATTATATCAGTATCTAAATTATCCCTAGTTATAGGATTAATGAGAATGGACATTGTTAGTCCAGAGAGACTAGCACATGTCAAACTCTTTGATTTGAACAACCAGTGGATCTCATAAACTATAAACATGAGATGTTTATAGTTAAGATTTGGATGCTTACTAAAGGTCGTAAGTATATCGGATGACCTACTATAATATCATCTCATAGATGTCCTATTCTAATGTCTGTGATAATCTCATCATAGAAATAGTGCAAGTATCCTTAAAATTGAGGTACTCAAGGATATCTTAGATACTAATTTTGTGCTTTGACTCCATTCCTTGTTGCCTTGTAGAGGTCGATCATAGGGTGATGATTAGATAAAGCTTGAGGTATTTGAAGGTAATTGTGTACCCAATAGAGGATTCACCACTTCTGTGATAGTAAGATGATACCCATGGCCTCTTGTCTTGGTCATTACTTGGAAATCTCTGGCCCGAGTACATGTGTCATGAAGAATGTCTTCATTGACATAAAGAGTAATGAGTCCCAAAGAACTGATATCACTTGGGCTATATTTGATGTAGTCAGTCTAGTAAGAGTTGACACTTTGCCCATACTCATAACCAAGTAAGGAATAGCATAGTGAAAGACGAATTGCACAACAATTATCTATGGGAGGGTTCATGAGATGGTTCATGATGAGCATGGGTCCATTTGTTAATCTACTTACTTTGTGGCCAATTAGGGGTTATGATGTGTTACTAGACGCCACTCATGACTTGCTTAGATTAAGTGTTAATCAAAGTGGCCAACATAACTGGGAACCTAATGGGTCACACGGATAAGAACGACTCAGAGGATTCGTAAAATGATTCTGGATAGAGATCTATTATATAAAGAGCAATAGAACCAAATGGATCCTGATAAAATCGGGATACGTCCCAATGAGATCGCAACATCAATATTGTTAAAACATGTCTCTTATGTTTTTTCCACACCTGGGACTCGGTAGGACCAATCCCAGTGGTATTGGATCACCACAGCATTTATATATATAAGAGAAGTGTAATGTGGAAGATAAGAGAGATTAAGCATTTATGGTCTTTAAAGGAGAAAAGACAAAAGATCAAAAGCAAAAAGGAAGAAGTTCGCGAGAATTGTTTAAGAAGCTACTCACTTCTCTCTCATCTTTTTCATATTCTTTCTCTTCATTCTCTCTACACAATTTGCTCTCCACAGAACAAAGAAAAGAGCTAGCACTCTTATCTTTGTTCTAACCGTTTCTGGATCAAAGAGTTTGATTCGGTTAGTTTCTCTGGTCTCTGTGTGGATACTGTTGGAGACGGTCTATTTTGTTCATTGTAGTTTGCGACAAGCCGATGAGTAGAAGATCGAAGAAAGAAGGAGACTACACACAAGGTACATGGTTATTATATAAATGATTGATTTGTGTAAATGCCATGAATTCCTATATATACGTGTGTTATGAACATGTATGTGAATTGGGAATTTTTAGCTAGGTTTAATCGTATTTCCTTGTATAGGCATATAGATCCTAGAATTCGGGAAAGTCCTGGAATAAATTTTTTTGTTTATCTGCACCACATTTATATGATGCATGTACCGGAATTTTCCTACAGTGGTATCAAAGCCACTTATATCCCGTATAAAGGAGAAATCATAACATGTGTGATGTTGTCGATTAGTTATGACAGTTATGCATTTTAATTGTGTTGAATTTGAAATCAGTATAGAGATATTGTTTTTAAAATTTTCTTGCCCATATTTGCTCATGTTGCTGAAAATGTCTATGGAAGAAAAAAAAATTATCATTGTGATTTGATATGTTTTTGCTAATTAATTCCTTACTGTTCTGGTTGTTGTGTTTATGCACATTACATGAATAAGCATGCTTGCAAATTCGAGAATAAATTATATAAACAATTTTTTGGAATTTTCTTTCACCACACTCTTTCTAAGATGTTTACAAATGTCTATGAAGATGGAAAAATGTTTTCGAGGCGATTGAATGTTTATTTGAGAATTTATTTTGTGATGTTGGGAATGTCTGTGTTGATGAACACAGATTCTGGATTGGCTTGGTTGCTGAGGTTAGTTGAGTTTTTCTTGGAAATAAATTCTAAAAAAAAGTCATGGAACATTTTGGGCACATGTTATAGCCTATGTAATTTTCTCACCATTTATTGAAGTTGTTTCAATGATTTTTTCAAGCAAAAAATAGAGTTGGAAAGTTTTGAGAAAACTGTTGGACCTAGTTTGTTTTAAGTGGTGATTGCGTATCTTTTAGTTTCAGTGCCTCGGATCATTTTTTATGTGATCATAAATATGTTACTTTGATGTTGTATATATGCCAAATTAATTTGCTTGAAATTGGGTTTTCAAAAATTTTCGGATGTCAAATATGTCACATTAGCGTCTCGTTGGTATATTCAGTTGTCTTAATTGTTTTGGCCGCCACAAGTTATGTGACAAGTGCCGAAGTAGTCTTGATGAAGTGGAGATTACCAAGAGATACTTAGGGTAATGGTTTGATGTTCTCAAATTATTTGGAAATCTAAGAGATTAAATTTTATTAATCTATTTCAAGTATTTCATGTCTAGTATGACTAGATATGACAAGCATGATACAATTAAAAGTGTTTAATTAGTACATTAGAGTAAAGGGTATTTAAATTGGCATATTGGTATTTTAAATTGGAATTAAAAACATACGGATTGAGAAATTAGCTGATTCCAACATTAAAAAGTAGTTCAGTTCAAGAGTTGAATCGAACGTCAAATCTTTAGATGCATAACATGTCACAACCTATACAAGAAAACCTTGTGAGATGGTTGCCTTAAAGAATGCACGATAAGGTTGGTTACGTGGGATGATGGATGGTTATGGATATAGATTCAATCGATAAGGTTGGTTACATAGGATGATGGATGGTTATGGATATAGATTCAATTTCATTGATGAAACGTCCTAAATCATATCATATAGTCATTGTGACTATAATCATACGACTTAGATAAGACCAGAATATGAAATCCATCACACATAATATGAAAACTAACACCTTCCATTAATATGAGAAGAACAAGAATTCTTTTAGAGTTAGGGTTGTTAGGTAAACCTAAACCCACTCTATACGGATATGTTCAAACCATGAAAATAAGATTTTCAGATTAATGGGTCAGTTTTCACTATAAGCATTGATTTGTTGAGTAAACTCAAGGTCAACATAGGCAAAGGTGCAATTGGGTAGTGTACATGAAACGTACGCCATCAAAAGTTGATAACCCAATCTGTGTGCATACATCATGAGTTGATAACATTAGATGATAGTTGCAGTTATGATGCAATTGATATAACCAATATCTACCGATTGACCGAAGGTGGCTTGTTGGGTAAACCCAAGGTCATTCTTAGTACTGTCGGATATCAACCCACTAGGACACTTTATCATATTTTTTTATTCGTAGTGAAGGCTATGGATTCTTTGAAACTTATGGGAGTTAAATGCATGTCATGCAAGTCATTATAATCATGCATGTAATTATATTCTAACACTCTTTCTCTCTTTACATTTAGGTTGATTGAAGATGTCTTCTAGTGTGAATTTACGCTCACTTATGGATTCTAATAAATTGACCAGACCCAATTTTCTTGATTGGCTGAGAAATTTGAGAATTATTATGAGATCTGAGGAGATAGGCTATGTCC
>JANIIA010000191.1:13846951-13863270 GCA_027478495.1 Erythroxylum alaternifolium | reverse complement strand
AATTGACTTTGTTTTACTGCTGTCTTTTATCACAAAGACTGATCAAGACTGTTGATGTTGTTGCAGGAATGTAAATGTAGAAAATTAAAGAGACCAGATTTTACTTGGTTCGATAACATACAGCTATCTACGTCCAAGGATCGAAACTTACACACCGGGTTTTTAGTAGTGTCAAGGAAGAAGAAATACAAGAGATTGGGTGTACACTAACACTTACAAGAGTTTTTCAAACTCTCTAGTGCCCTCAGTGTGTACTCTAGCACCCTTAGGTTTTTTCCTCATTTGAAACACAGAATGTAAACTTTTTGTGGACTTGTAAATTGTATTGTGTTGTGTGTGTTGCTTTGGACTCGTCCCATTTATAGGAGTTGAGAATAAAAGGAATGAGTCTAAACTAAGCTTTATGAATTATAGTGTAAAGGTGTGACTTCATAATCTAATGTCTCCAACAAAAGCTTATGTACTTGATCTTCATTTTTCATATGCACATATATTTGTGTTTGTATATACATATCTTTTCGTATGGTAGATAAGCTGGAGGTGGGAGAACTGTTTTAGTCAACAATGATACATGCACCACATGGCATATAATACTACAGAATTTAAGAATATTTTTGGCAACTTTTAGTACGTAGAATCGGGGAACACGCAGAAATGAAAGATCATTATGTTATTTTTATGCAACTTTATAATAACATCTTATTTATAGACACGTACGTCAGCAGGGGTTTGGCCAGGGACAAGCCCCCGAGCCCCTGGTAGCCTTTGTCGGGTACTAGTCATATTATTTATTCATTTCAAGTTAGTTTTTTTTTAATTTCCCATATCACTTTTTAATAGGGATATAATACTAAAGCAAATATCTTTGTTATTAGGGCCCGAATTCACTTGTTCTTCGTTACCTTCACAAGTTAAAGTTGAATAAAATTTTAACAATCATTTCATACTTTTAAAATATGCTTTATCTATTTTGGCTGCGGTCAACAAAGCATTGGCTTTTGATTTTTGTTGTAAGAATATGTTAATTTCAATGCTTTTCTATTCTAGTACTTACAACATTTTTAGTGTTATTAGGATGTTGATTGATATTTATCAAGGGGCTAGTGATATGGTATTTCAAATTGGAGTCAATGATTCGAGTGTTTGAGAAAAGAATTTGAGGATTGCAATTAAATTTTACCGTCAACTTTTAAAAGAGATCCATTTGTGAGAATTATTAGGCTTATGACAAGGGCTAGGGCCTATTTCATATCATTTTGTTTTTTATAATAGCCCAATCTTGACACTTATAAAGAAACAAAATAGGGGTTAATTTTTTACTTTACCAAAAACCTATGAAACATTAAAAACTGAATTTAGCGTTATTATATTAAAACAAATTCAGGCAACTGTAGTTGGATATTTTTAAAACGATATATTTCCTCTCAAAATATTTACTTGTGGCATTTTTTAATAGTAAAATTAATAAAGTGAGTGCACATGTCCATTTAATATTTTTTAGAATATTAAATTATAAAAAGAATCTAATGATTAAAGCAAGTTACAGGAGATATTCGTGCTTATTTTTATGGTATCCTTAACACTCATCTTTAGATTAAAATTTAAAACTAAAACAGTTATTCTAGAGTTGAGATTCTCTATATAAACCTTTATTCCAGAGTCGAGATCATTTATCTAACTTTATTCTTAACTTTGTCCAGCTAATAAAACGTCTTCGATGTAGGTTGTGAAAGTTAAGTCACGATTGTGACTTACATACATGGTCATGTACTTGGGTCACGTATGTGGCATAAGTGTCACAGGCATGACATGTGATTCTTTTTATTTTTATCATTTTAATTTTAATTATACTATTATTAGTTTAATAAAAATAATTTTAATTTTAATTACATGACTATTAAAAATGTTGAACATATAATGATAAAAATTTTATCAGTTTTTAAATTTAATTTAATATTTGTTATAATTTATAAATCAATTAAACAATTTTAATAAATTAATCAATTAAAATAAGTTGTTAAAATCAAGATAAATTATTCCACATATATAAAATATTGTATAATTTATTTGCGTTTTACAAGCATTCTCTCTAAAATAATTGCATTAATATGCATGCGTGCTAATAATAATAATAATAATAATAATAAAATTAACTAAATTTTAATTTAATTTAATATTTTTATAACTTATAAACTAATTAAACAATTTTAATAAATCAATCAAATTTTAAATTTTTATCTTAAAATTTTTATTTAAAAAATTAAAATTAAAATTTATAAAATTAGTAGTGGCATACTCAAAATTAAAATTAAAATTAAAATTTAATTTTTATCAAAATAATAGTAGTGTAATTAAAATTAAAATTATAAAAAAGAAAGACTCACGGGCGTGACTTAAATGTCACAGACAGTTATGTTTAAGTGACCAGGTCGCTTAAAATTTAAGTAAAAATGACGATGTTTTATTAATTAGATAGAGTTAAATAAAGTAAGTTTAGTCAAAAGATCTCGTTTCATTATTCCAAGAATCATATCCTCCGTTCCAGTTAACTAATTCTAACTCTATTATATTAAATCTCATATATATATATATATAGGGTCTATATAAATATGTAAGACCTAATTTATATGGACCTGATTAAGCGAAATCCAAGCCGTTATTCTATGCCATGCTATTTTCCATTTTTAGATAAGGAGGTCAAATAAAATGCAAGCTTTAATAATGAAGGTCGGGAAATCCTAATCTTAGGGTTTTAAAATTGGCGGGAAATCAGCAGAGAGTGGTAGAAAAGGAGGATGGTCAGAAGCAACTGCTATGGCAAACAAGTTGATAAGTGAAATGGGACTTCCCAAATCAATCGCAAACGTTTTCTCTGCTCGGAACATCAGAACTGCCAAGGTCCTTCTATCTCTATTAACTTCCTTTTGTTTTTTTGTTTGGCTTCCTGTAAATTGGAACCAATTTCGATATTTACCTTTTTCTCTCTTTCTTCCGTTTTATTTGAGTTTTTCTTCAACTGTTTGGTTAAAGGAGACATTATCCTTAACGGAATTCGATTTGATGGAGTTGTTGGATGTTGGATTAGCTGAGGTCACATCTGCGGTGGCGCATATCAGCGCCGCTGTGTCTCCGCCGTGTCAAACTGTGAGCAATTGCATACAATGATTTTGATTAGTTTATTGGCGTCCTCTTTTTTTTTTCAACTTTTTTCTTGCTTTTGAAAAGTTGTTTTGGTTGTTATGTTCTTTTAGGCGTTATCGTTAATGGAACAGAGGATAAAGGGTGAGGAATTTAGTGGTCATATCCCTACTAGGCTCAACGGGTTGGATGAAGCTTTGTGCGGTGGGATACCGTTTGGTGTATTGACTGAGTTGGTTGGCCCTGCGGGAATTGGGAAAACACAAGTATGGATTATTGAAATTCATCTTGTTCTGCTTTATGTCGCCCTTCTTTTCATGTTTGGTCTTGTTTGATAGCATCCTACAGTCAATTTGAGTGTTTTGTTGCTTTAGAAGTGTCGATTGAGCGTGTAGCTTCTACATTACTTGGACAATTTTGTCTTTTAGCATTCATTGTTTCGGTAAACTTAATTGGATGGTCCATGATATCTTTGGTAATTACTATTTTGTTTTTTAAAAAAATTACTCGCAGTTGTACCATATTTCCTTTTGAGAAGATACTTTGCTACAAGTTGGAACATATGGAAGATGGCCTTCTGCTGCTTATACTATATTCCCAATCTTATTACTGTGGGGACAAAGAGATTGCCATAGCTAGTAATGAGAATGATTACTGCAGTTTGATGCATAACTGAAGTACCAGACTTACTTGAGTTGAGTGATGGGAATAGGCTGCATAATTATCAATTTATTACTACCTAGGGGAGAAAGGGAAGAAGTTAAGGACTTGAGAAGAATTCAAGTCAATTGGCACATGTGCTTTGTGAGCTCTGTTGCCATGGTACGTGTGTAAATGCACGATCAATGACTGACTGAAATCAATTTAGTTAGTTGGTCCAATCAATTGCCCGGATAAAATTAGTGAACTTAGTGGAGAATGATGAGCATGGTATCTGTTGGCAAAATGAAGTACTGCTACTGAGACTGGGGGCCTTTCTCCTTTTTATCCCAAATCATATTGGAAAAAAAAAATTTGTTCCAGCATTGTTCTACATCCGCTGATTTACAAAACAGGATTTCTTTTTCAAAATTGTTCATATTAGTGTAAAGACATATATGTAAGGAACGAATAACTTAGATTCTGCATTTTTGTAATACACAGACTCATTTGTTGGAGTTGAATGTTGAATTTCTATGGTTATTGGATTTACTTGCAGTTCTGTCTCAAGATGGCATTATTGGCCTCATTGCCAGTAAGATATGGGGGCTTAAATGGGCGTGTGATTTATATAGATGCGGAATCCAAGTTTAGTTCAAGAAGGTGCTTGAAAAACACCTACTGGCATTAATTCTCTAAGGTTCATGGTGTTATGTGCTCTGTTATGTACACTAACAAAGAAATTCAGATATTCTGAAATGTGCTGTTCTTAGGATGATAGAAATTGGAGCTAGTAGTTTTCCGGAGATATTTAACATGCAAGGAATGGCCCGGGAGGTACAGAAAATTTGTTCTAGTTAGTAGCTTCTCAACTTTATTTGAAGTAAAAGGATGATGTTTCTTTAGTACTGCAGATGGCTGGTAGGATCATTGTTTTACAACCTACATCACTTTTGGAGTTCACTGAAAGGTATGAATTGAATTAAAGATTGAACTAAATATGGGGAGGAAATATTAAAATTTCACATGTCAGTCATGTTTTGTGCAATGCAAAAAAAAAAAAAAAAGAGTAAAAGCTCTGTACAATTTCATATATCTGTACTTCGTTTATCATTACTATTAACATGTTATTGTAGAGCAGAATGAGTACATTTCTAATAAGTTACATCTTTTCAGTTCAATCAAACCTCACTCTTCTCTGTTTCTCATGCTTGTCTATGCTTCAACCAGAGAGACACTGTTTATAGGAACTTACCTGGACATCTAACAAATCTAATAATGAACAAAGCAGACAGTCACAAATAACAAGCAATTCTGAGCAGTGAAGTTTTCCACGGACTTGCAAGGATATCTAACCAATTGATTTATGAACAAGACACAATTTTGAATAATAATTGATAATGAACAATGAAGATCTTAATTTAAGTGGTCACATTCTTCCAATTACCTTGGTGCTATTACCAATATATCTTCAATTGACAAGGACTTGGCTGTCGTAAAAGAGGTATTAGGTCCCTTGTGATATTTTGCTCATATGAAATCACCTGTCCAGATATGCATTGTCCTGACAACCAAACTCTAGAACTGCAGGAATCGTATGCATTTATCTCCTACAAGGCGGTCATCAATTCTTTCCTTCTCCTTTGATAAGACAAGCAATATGACAAATTTATTTTTCATCCAT
The DNA here is from genome assembly GCA_027478495.1 of Erythroxylum alaternifolium. Taxonomy (NCBI): domain Eukaryota; kingdom Viridiplantae; phylum Streptophyta; class Magnoliopsida; order Malpighiales; family Erythroxylaceae; genus Erythroxylum; species Erythroxylum alaternifolium. The sequence goes on along the minus strand of JANIIA010000191.1, from coordinate 13,857,809 downwards.
TGCAATGTTTATGTCTGTTGCTTTAGTGTTAAATATCCTCGTCGTTCATTTCTTTCCATTTTCTTCAGCAGTCATTTTATTCTTTATTAAAATACTATTGGATAGTGACTTATAGATCACCATATCTCCAGTTTGCAGCAAATCAAGGTTTCCCTTCTCCAACGTGAAGTGAAGTTGCTGATAATTGACAGCATGGCTGCTCTCATATCAGTGTAAGCCTTTGTAGATCCTATAACAATGATTGCAAAAATTTTGATCAACTCAATTTCAGGAACCTTTAACATCTCACAGATAAGCAAATATATATAACTCTTACATTTTTTGTAACAATCTGGGTTTTGAAAATGATTTATTTCAAGTGAAAAGAAGCCTAGTCAACTGACCTCGCAGAAGTCGAGATTGTATATACATCTAATATTCTGAGTAGAAGCAGCTATATTCTGATCTTGAACATATTCTTTCCAATCAAATATTAAATTTAAGTAAATAGATGATCCCCATTTCCATGTTCGTCCATATTAAAATTTTTCTATCCTAAGTTGAGTAAGAATGATAAGCATGAGTATAATTAATGCGTTAATATTCTAGTAAATTAGTGTAATTCCTTGTACACGGAAGCACTTAAACTTTGAGCTGATAATGTATGTTTCCTATCTTTTGTTGGACACATTTTTTTTATGGAACGTCTTGATTCTCATTTGACTTTTAGGTTGTATTACTGTTAAAGGATCATGTTATTTTGTTCAGGGAACATGGTCAACAGGCTCCTAGACAGCAGTCATTGGGTTGGCATATTTCTTTCATCAAGTAAGAACTTCCATCTTACGACAGTATAGCTAATTTCAGCTCACCAACTTTGTGAGTAGCACTGCTTATATCCCTTCAAAAATGCCCAGGTCTCTTGCTGAATTTTCAAGGGTTCCAGTTTTAGTTACGAATCAAGTGAGATCTCAACACCGTGATCAAGCCCGCCAGTATTCTTTCCAAGGTATTTTAGAAGGTAGCATTAACTTTTTTGTGAAAGCTCTCACTTATACTTTTAGCAAGCTTTTATTATTATTTTTTGTTGATGTATAGATAGCAGTAATGCTGGGGATCTAGAAAGAGCCAACAAATACGATTCTCATCTTGTTGCTGCCTTGGGAATTAATTGGGCTCATGCTGTCACCATCCGTCTTGTGCTTGAGGCTAAATTTGGTTCGGATTTCACCTGCAACGCTTTATCACATATCTCACTGCTAAAAAACATGTTGTTCTTTCTCAAGGGAATTTGGACCAAATGAAAATCTTATCAAATAGAATTAAACCATAATTTATAGGTTGATTGTATCATTAACCGATTCTTTTTTTAATTTTGGTGCAAGGAACTTATCATGAATAATTATCTTCACTTTCATGCAGCATGTTACTTGATTTGAAATTTTTTCCCATGCTTATGAATGTTTTCATTGGTTTTCACTTGTGTATTTACATTGCTTGAGAAAATAATCCTTCCAGCGGTCTCCTAAATTGGAATCCTTCTGCACACTTTGTTTGATTTGAGCATTATGGGCTATCGGGCTTGGATAATCGACAAATTTCAAATTCCTATTGCTAGATTTTGGAGTTAATACATTAAGACCTGTTGGTAGTCTCTCAGTTACTACTGTCCTATATTCAGACTACGATTCTCTTTCAGGCCAGAGGTATCTGAAGGTGGCAAAATCACCACTATCACCACCTTTAGCTTTCCCTTTTACCATAACATCTTCAGGGATTTCACTGCTGGATGATGAAGGATTTGAACTTAGAGGACAAGAGATCAGCACAATTCACTTTCAAGGTTTGCATTGGAACCAATCATACTGTAGACCTCTAACTCATATTCAACAATTTTCATGTTAACTGTATTGTTCTTACGTTTTATATAGAGAGCGATAAGCAAATGCTAAATGCAGGCCACAATGACATCACAAGTTTTAATGGATGAAAGATGCAGTAACCAATCATAATTGAAGTGACATTGCTTTCTGCTTGGCCACTAACTACGGTGAAGGAAGATTACTCAAATTTTGAAAGTTGTATTGGTTACATCTCCAATTTTGAAATTAACTATTAAGTTGACTTTGACTGGGATATATTACTTAGGTCCTTCAGATGCAATAGTTGATTACATATTAAGAATTAGCAACTGTTTTGATGCATGTAAATGAAATGTTTATTTAATGCCTGGCTTATGATTTCCTTTCATTTAATGGCAACACTAGATTGTTCGTTGTCGATCCTTGTTGTTGACAGGTGATAGTCAGTTCAACTATATTACTGAGGAAGCATAGTTGGTATTTTAATCAAATTGGATTACATCGATGTCTTCGCTGTCTTCTGGGTCTGCTTTAAGCTACCAAAAATCTAGCTTCTGTTTTAAAAAATAGAAGTTGAACTAAACCAATAAATTACCTCTCCTTTACACAAATTACTGGGATCAAATGTTAGAATTGTAATTTAATTTTTTGAGAAGACTTTTATGTGGCATATCTCTTGGATCTTTGTTCAAACACGAAAACGGAGCTGTAAAGCTATCTCTACAGTTTTCAACTCAAGTAATGACTTTGGTGTATATATTTGTCCAAGGTCAAGGTACCTAACGGCACTTTACTGTATCCAAAGCCAACTTAGGGAGGCCTAGCGTTGGGCTAGAGGTGTAGTGCAATTGAATTTGTGAACATAAACAAATTCAAGTATATTAGTTAAGTAATAAGTTGGTGGCCATTTGCACAGGAGAAAGTAATATGTGACGGTTTAGAAGTACTAAAATTAGTCTTTCTTAATCACGAAATTTATAAAAGTTTTAAATACATGCATTTATTTGGTTTTGAGATATACAATTGCATTGGGTTCTAACTTTCTGATTATTAAAGCATTTACATCGAGTTCATAAAACTAAGCATATGCATCTCACTTTACCCTCTCCGTTCAAAGAAAAAGTATAACAATTACGTATGTGTAAGTGCATCTGTAGTAAGGCAGGTAATTGTTTACAAACCACATTGGTGCAAAAGAGAAGGAACCTACTTGAGGGTTAGAAACGTTTCTAGTGGCTGATTGAAGCACATTAAGAAGTGAATTGCATTGGTTATAGCCATAGAAATGATTGTAGATGTTGCATATATGTTGACGAAGATACCGAAGGTGTGAATTGCCTCTTGTTTATTTTGCGGTTTCCTTTTGTATATCCGTTATTGGAAGCTGAGATCAGTGTCAGTATATCGGTCAATGTCCAGTCACTTGTTAAAGACAAAGATGTGGCCACAAATAATAATGTTTAAACTCCTTGCTTTAGTATTTTTATCTATCTGGTAAGATTCTTTAAGGTGATAATTTAGGACTTGGAAGGAAATGAAAGAAGTTGAGATACTGCTGTCAAGATGAAAGAATTATCGCGACCGAGAAGGATGTTTTGGAAGTATAGAATTGTTTGTTTCTTAGCTTATACTTACGCTATATAATTCTTTAAATTTTGCTTTCCTATCCTTTTCTATATAACTTGTGAATTATTTAACATGGTGTGCATGTCATTTTCGAGACCAATATGAAATATGTCACATTAGGTATACTATCGATTTTACACGTGATTGCTCAAAACCGGAGGCTTGGACAGCTTTCTATTGAAGTCATAGAAAAGAGTGAACCGTTTTTGCTTAGGTACATACAAACGCTACACCCTTGTGGTATAGGTTTCTTAAACTAAAGGAAAATAGTTGGAGAAAAAAGCCAAAGTTTGTAGATGTTTTTAAGGTTTCTTTTTTTAGTTTATGATATTTTGTACAACTTTAGAAACTTTGGTGCCACTTTTCCTTCTTCTCAAATGTTCTGTCACTAAAAAATGGTTTGGTTTCTAGTCTTTGGCTTGACTTTATGTAGTAAACAATGTCTGGTGGTGCCTCTTTGAACATGATTAGGCTCTCAATCTAAATGAATCAGATCCTTAAACAATAAACTAATCCCTGGTGAGACCATATTAAATAAACATTGATTGTAATGAATCTCGACATTCTTCGATTATTTTTTTCTTAATCATCCTCCCGAAGTGTTTTATTCTTTGTTGTTTTAACATTTCTAAACTTTGGTTATAATATGAATCTTAGTGACACTGCATCCAGTGGCCATGATTGACAGTCCAATTCTGGCTTATATACTTTAACATGACCTCAGCTCTGTCTTTCTACAAAACAGGAGGAAGGGGGGGACTGTGAGTTTACTCACGAGTAGGGGCAAAGGACATGTGTGCAATTTCAGAGAACTGCATGCCACCATGCTTTCATTATCCTGGGCATTGACAGTTGAAATAAATAATAAGAAAAATAAAAAATAAAATATGTTTGACGAATGGATATGAAGAGGCCACGTGACAATGTGGTTGAAAACCTCGTACGCCCACTGCTGCCGACAGTATAATATAACCACCTAAAAAGGAGGCCCCCTGACTCTGCCTCTCCTTAAGTAACTGTTATAAATTAAATAAAGAGATTGTTTGCTTTCATTTCTTTTTATGGTTTTTTAGTTGTGGTCTGGCAAAGGCATGGAAGAAGAAATGTGAAAAGGAACAGCTTATCTGGTGACCTTTTGCAATCGACCGGTGGTTGCCTCTTAAATTACCAAAATTGGAACCAAAAGATGTTAAGGTTGGAAGCTTGCCTTATGAGGCAAGTACTAATAATAAGAGTAAAGACAGATCACAACCAATCCACAAAAGAAAAAGGAAGTTAATATCATGTTCGTTTTTTCTTAATCAAGTTGTTTTATGATTTCTTGTTCAATAAATGTTTGGTTGGGTCTACTCCCATCATTCTTGTTCAATAACATTTATTTACCTCTCTTTGATGATTTTCTAAATTATTAATTTATGCCTTTTCCTTTTTTTTCTTTTTCTTAAAAGAAAAAGATGAGACATCGTGAACAAGTCCTTTACTAGTTTGAAAACAAACGAATCGGAATTATTAGTGTAGGTCAACAAATCGCTTTAGGAATAGTCTTATAGATTTTGATGTTTCTGACTTTAGATTTGACAGGACACTTGGTCAAAAATCGCCCGCCTCTAAAGTTTTCTTGGAATCATTAAACAAAATGAAACGTGGTAATTTCTGGTCCTAGCAAAGTAAGTCCGCGTTTCTTTAACTACCTCGTGATTTACGAGGATGTGCCTAAATTTCCATGAAAATCATATGCTTCGGTGCATTTTGTATCGATTCAATTTCATCATATTTTATGGAAATGTCCCAAACTAATTATTAAATACTGACTAGGACAATCTGGGACCGTATGAGCTCACCGAGACCGTCCGATTTCAGGACAAACTTTATTACTTTATATCTTAGCTCTAGTGGTGGCAATCATGTGCCCCCACAACCATTTTCATTCACCCGTTTTCATTAGCATAATTTCACCGGCTAACTTAAATGAATTTTGTAACTTTCTTCACACATTTTCTTTTGATTGCTCTTTCAGAGAAAACTCAACTACTACCATGCCAAATTAAACCAACAAGATAATACACCAGTAGTTTGAGTTCGAAGGCCTTAATACAATGTTTACCATGCATAAGTTTGGTTTGATTTGTAGCGTTGGCTTATGCTTTACAATCAATCAATTGCTTATAATTTAGTGACATAATTATTTAAATATTTTTTTCTTATGTCGACATTATAAATATGAAATTAATATTCCATTTATGTATTATTCTTATATTGTTTTTAGCCATTATTCTATTACGACAGGATATCAATAAAACATAAAAAGAATAGTACACATTATATTTTTTTCTTTATAAAAAAAGCAGTTGATCTAATAGACTAATGTGCAGAAACTTATTAGAGAACAAGTTCAATAAGGAGATCATGTATAAGAATTCATTTGAAACATTACTTGTATATCTATAAAAATTTTTATTGTGAACATTATATACGTGATCATTTAACTTGCGATCTCTAAAGTTATCTCATATAGTATTGTTATGTTTTGATACTTTTTATGACATATTCTTGTCAATGATAACTCAGTCAATAGTCATTAGATATAGTATGAACTATATGGAGGTAGTTGAGAGATTAATACATGATTTATCACTTCAACGTGATTAGGAAGAATGTTCTATTGTTCTTAATTAGTATTGAAACAAGAAATCATTAGGCAAGCTAGAATGACAATTTGAAAATAATTTTGAAATGTTATTAATTAATTTAATTACTAATGGTAGTGAACTAACATAAATTGACTCATATAGAGTAGATATTATTTTCATGCTCTATGTCTAATCAAAATATTATCTGATGAAAAGAATAAATTATATGAAAAAATTATGCATGAAAAAGGTTAGTCAAAATCAATTTGACATTCCTAAATATTTAGACAGTTATGATGTGTTGATAGATGTCAATCTTGATCTATGGATATAATTTTTTAAACAGGAAATTAAAGATAAATTAAAATTTTTAATTTATCTAATCATAAATATGATTCAGGGTTATAATTTATATCAATTACCAACATATTTGGAAATTCAATGGCTCATACACAAAGAACGAGTTGAAGAAAGAAAAGAACTTTAATTAAGTTAGACTTGATTGTAAAATTTAAGAAACTTTATGATTAAATATGAGATATTTAATAAATCAGGATTAATATGAGATATTATGTCATATTTGGCATAATTGGTATTTAGTTAGAATTATTTGTAATTCTAATTAAAGATTAATTAAAATTAGAATTTAATTTCAATTAAATTACTAAAATATCTAAAGATATTGACCTTCGACAAATCAAAATCAAAAAAATTCAATTGCTATTATGTTGTATGCAAGATTGGATTTTGTCAAAATTTTTTAATAGTGATATTAAAGGTGACTTTTAATTCTATAATTTGATTAAATTTTTTTATTGTTATTGATTTATAAATTTAAGGTTTAAAACTATCAATTAGTTTTAATTTTATGAAAATTAAAACTAACTACTTCGTCTTGAGTTTTCTAAAAAGTACACCTCGCCCATCTTTGTTTAAGCTTTCTGGAACCTAATTAACATGCCTCACACTTTTTGTAATTATTTTGAATATTTTGCCTCTAATATATTCATTGTTTCTAGAAACAGAATATGCCTCCCACATATTTTATGGATCTGAAAACTTAAATTGCATATCCTTTAGCGAGGTTGTGGATTTCTAATTTGCGTGTACATTGTTTCTAGATTTGCGTTGTGTGTTTGTCGAAATCGTATGCATGTCCCCTTACGTCAAAATCTAGTTTGTGTATGTGTGATTGTATTTGGTTATTTGTCTTAGTAATAGGTCTCCACTAGAGGCAGTGCTAGTCGCTAGTAAAGTTGCTTCTCTATAGCTAAAAGCGACGAAGACAGTGGCTATCTCGCCACTGGTGAAAGGCAAAAATCGCCCAAAAGAGAAGCAAGACATCTAGAAGAGGAGAAGCAGTAACAGTCAGGAGGAAATCCAACAAAAGAAGCACAAAGGCGAGAGCCAGCAACGGAACACAGGGAATGATGGGGCACATGTCAATAAAAGGACGAAGCATTTATGGACAGACACTGCTGGTGTGTGCAGTGTACGCACCTCACAGAAAATGCTCTGACGCATGCATTACATATGCCATACAATTTCCACACATTTTTCATTCCATCTTTATATGTTTTTTTTATTACATTAAATATTTCAGCTTAATCGGACTAATCATAAGTCTCTAAGATCCTACCTTAAGAATCCTAGATGATGTAAATCTGGAACTTCAAGACCCCTCAGGTTCTTACGTAGCCTGTACACTTCTGCGCACAAGGAGTCGTCACATACTTGATTTGTCAACTGTTGATTGATCGATGGCCCCCTACTCAGCATCAGGTTCCCAGCAGCCCTCGAGTTCCCTAGTAGCTTCAACTCTCACACTGCTGCTGGAAGCAAGACGCCCGTAATTGATCCGATCAAGGAGCTGTGCCCAGGAGCTAGAGGATCATCAATAGAATTAAATCAAATTTATTTAATAGAGATTAAATTGGTTTAATTTTGTAATAAATTTGAAAAAAGGTTTTCAAATTATTATTTTTATTAGGGATACTTTGGAATTTAGTTTAATTTTTTAAAGAGTAGAATTATTAAATTAAATTAGTTATCGAATTAATAATTAAAATCAAATAAAGGTTTAAAACTATTATTTTTTCATAGTTAGATTATGTTATTAATATTCATTTTCTTATTATTATTATTATGTTGATGATTATCCCTGTTATTACGAATATTAGTATTAGATATAATATATATATATATATATTATTCTATTATATATCATTATTATTTGTATGTATTTATTTATGCATTTTAAAAAATTCCTTTTTGACCATTTTATTATATGTTTCTGTTTATTTATTTTTATTACCATTTTACTTAGAAATTTAATTACTAATATTTATTAATTATTTATTATTTATTATATATTTATTTGTTTTGGTTTCCTTCCTATCTATTTCATGTGAATCATTTGGAAACAACTTCTCTACTAGTTAAGGATAAAGTTACGTATTATTAGATTTTTCCAAACCCTATGCCTCAACAGAATTTATACTACATATTGTTATTGGTGTTGAGATGAGATCATAATTTCAAAATTAAAATAATTATTTTTCTTAATTTCACTAAAATTAATAACTAACTAATTCATAATTAAAATTTTAAAAATCGCTTCTAGAATAAAATTAATTAAATTTTAATTATATTGAAATTAATAATTAAAATCTTAAAATTAAAAAATATTTTTAATTAATTAAAAATATTTTCCTTAATTAAATTTATTTATTTCAATTTTGATTAAAAGAAATTAAATAATTGTATTTATTTATAGAATTATTATTATATTTATGTAGAAATCATTTCTTGATTTATGAATAATAAGTTTCTTGATTTACTAAAAAATTTCTTAATTAAAATTGAAAAGTTGTTTTTATTTATTAATTGATAAAAATAAGCTTTCTTTAACAAATTTTCAAAAATCGTTTTCTAATTTATTAAAGAAAGATTTTATAATTAATTAAGAAATTAATCTCTAAATAAACAATATAAATGACTTTCTCAATTAAACTTCAAGGTGTTTTAATTAATTTTGAAAGTGGTTTCTTTTTAATATTAGAAAATAGTTTTTTAATTAAGGAAAAGTAATTTCCAATTAGATTAGAAATAGTTTTTTAATTGGATTAGAATGTCTTGTTAACTTTTAAAAAGGAGTTTTAAAGTTATAATAAGTAAGAAATTTATTAAAATTATTTTCAATTAAAGCTTAATTAAAGAAGTCAAGATAATTGGAAATAGTTTCTAATTAAACTTGAAAATTTGTTTTCAAATCAAATTAAATTTCTATTTAAAGTAAGAATTTAATGCATTTAGAATCAATGATTTTAATCTAATTTAATGATCCAAAGAATTGGATATATTATTTAAGATTATGATGATCAATAACTAGAATTAACCAAAGTTTGATATTTTGTACATATAATTTGTCTATGAGTGCATAAATTAGATACTTTATATATATATATAACTTTGAAAATTTCAAATTAAAGGATCACTTATATAATCATTTAAATATAAGAGAGCTAACGCTTCTTGCTTAATTCTATTTAGAAAAGTTAGAGTTTTTTAAACATATTCTATAAATACCGTTAGAGGCTGAACACTTGTATAGTTATGGTAGTTGAGGTGAACCGATTTCAGAAACATTTGAGGAAAATGACAAACTATTAATACACGTTAATGTTTACGTTAAGTTTGTTGACGTCGCTTTTCATGTGTTCTAGAAAGTATAATTATTAATACACGTCGGTTAAAATTAATACAATAATGAAGATTAATAAAACGATGTCATTGTTAAAAATAGAATATCTAAATCAGTTTACGTAGCCTCAGCCTTCGTTATTTATTTGTTCTCTCGACGCCCGTAGCTCTTTGTTTTCCAGTTTATTCTTCCGTCGCCCCAAACTACTATCGCATTGCAGCATACTAAACTAGCAAGTTCTTTATTTTTAGTTTATTCTGTTGATACCCTCTGCGTGAGGCATCATGACTGCATATCTGAAAATCAAAGGATGAGAGCATTGAGAGAATAAACTAAAAATGAATGAAAAAATTGAAATACTAACATCGGGTTAGAATTGAAAAAAATTAAAAATTTGAGTATTTTATTGTTACTTTTGAAGTGCAGGCTATAATTGAAAAAAATTAAAAATTTGCACTTTTTATTGTCACTTTTTGAAATTCAGACTATAATTATAAAATTGAGCAAAGTTTGAGAATATTTTAATAATTAACCCTAAAATTAATATAAACTTTGTTACTATTTTCATAATTTTGCGCCTAAAACACTATATATATTTTGTTAAATAAATTTATGATTTGTGATCTGTACTTAAAAATATTAGCTAATTTCATAATAAACTATCAATGAAATAGAATTTTTTTTTACAATTAGAAAAAGGTATGCAAAAAACACTTTCTTGTGAATTATAAATGATATTTGAATGCCTAGATTAGCAAATACAACAAATAGCGCAGATTAGCAATTCCATCGCGTAGACAATCTCAACTTGCATCCTATGAACTTTTAAGAATGGTAAAGGTCAATTCATTTGATAAATTCAACCTAACTAATGCATAAGACTCCTCCTTTATAAGGGACCGGGGAGAATCATGATATATAGGCCTTGTTTAGCAATCAGCTGATTCCATTAGCTGATAGCTGATAGTTGATTATGTCAGTTGATTTGACCAGCGGATTGCATTAGCTGTTTGTTAAAGTGTTTGGTAAAATTAACTGTTTAGTATTAGCTGTTTATG
>JANIIA010000191.1:13832407-13846851 GCA_027478495.1 Erythroxylum alaternifolium | reverse complement strand
TTAGCTTGTTGAAAATCAGCTTATTATGTTGGTAAAAATAGCTGGTCAATGTAGTCAACCAGCTAAATTGGTTGAATTAGCTACTTTTTCAGCTGATAACTTCCTATCCAAACGGGGCCATAGTCTTTTTTTTATTTTTTTACAAAGGGTTTATTTTTGTGAGTTGAATCTATAACTTTATGATCACAAAGTAACGACTTTATTATTTTCTCTAAAGCTCACCCTCGGTCAGTTCATTTGATAGAATTTGAAAATTAATATTTTAATTAATTAATTTTTAAATAAAATAATATTATTTTATTTGAATTAGTTTGAATAAAAAATTTTTAAATTTAAATATATTATTTTATTTGAATAAGTTCAAATAAAAAATTTTCAATTTAAATTCGATTTAAATTTTATAAACTCGAATTTAATTTATTAATTTGGACTCAATTTATATTCAATTTTTACATTTTTTATAAATATATTAAAGAGTTAATTGCATGTCCAACTAATCCAAATCTAAATTATCATTTTCCATTATGGAAATAAAAGTGATAATTGCCTGCTCAATTTTTTTATAATGCTTAAATAATAATTTATACATATATCTTTTTGTTATTACATAACTTTAAAGAGAATTTATATTCATATAAATGAACAAATTCAAAATATATTTCACTTTTAAATAACAAGTCTATCAAAATGAACCAAGTTACGAGGATCCAATTATTATGAATCAAACATCTTTAAAAGGATAATATTTTTAAGATAGATTAAATATCCATTTAGATATTATAATTGAATTATTTTCTTATACTTCCTTTTAAAAGAAATACAAAATTTAAAATATTGTTAAATAAAAAGAAAGAACTTCTCTATGTATTAAAAAAGTAATTGAGCATAAAGTATATGATATGAAAACATATTACTATCAAAAATAATTTTTAAAAATGTTGCAAGGTGAAGAAAATATGAACAACATGAGATTTAACGCATTGCTAGAAAAAAGGGGTTGTAAAAGAACATTTAATTATGCGGACAAGAACAGAACAAGGTCTCAACTAATTGTGTCACCATGGTCCACATCCCATTGAAGCAAAATTGGCACACTCATTTTTATGTTGGGAGCAACCATTCAACCTTTCCCACTGACAGTCTCCAACTATAGTATACGTTTTAATTTATCTTCAATGTCCACATTAGTTTTCCGCCTTCACTACACAACTATTATAAAAATAAATTCTCATAAACAAATGGATTTGAAAAAATTGTGGACTTCTGCAAAAAACCTTTTTCGTTATTTTAATATAAAGTATTGCTTATTCACGGGTTGGTTAGTTACGGTTGACGGCAGTTTCGGATTTCAGAAATTAAACAAATGCTAATTAAAAATATTAAAAAAATCAGGTGACCAGTCATGCCGGTAATCAGTGTGCTTTCAAGCTAGAAAATGTTTAGATATATATTCCAGTGCCCTCCTTAGTCCTTAACTTAGTCTGAGATGTTCCCTCACACGTCCCATCTTACTCTCTCTAATTAAAAAACAGAAGAAGGAGATTTTCACTCTTTACCCGGTTTCTGTGCTGTCATCGGCGATGACTGCGACGGCGTCCACAAACTCATCGCCGACTACTTGACGAAATGCGTCTGAACTTCATAGTTTCATCTTTCTAAATCACGTCGTTGACTTATTTTGAGCCTGTTTAGCTTAAGTACTTATTATCCGGCCACCGTGAAGTATCTCCGGCTGTTTCCAGCAACAAAGTAGCCTCCGTTTCCTATTCTGGAGTTTCGATTTTTGTTAACTGTCTCTAGCTGTTTGTTTTCTTTTTCTTGGAAGCTTTGCTCCTCTACATTTCACAAGGTGTTTTCTCTTGTTTTGTTTCTTAATCTTCAATCCGATCAATTCTCAACCGTTTGATTACTATTCATCTAAAAAGATCATTTCCTTCCATGCTCAATACTGTGGTTATTTTCTGATAAATTAGCTTCTAAAATTGAGCTGTAAGAGAAAGTACTAGAAGAAAGAGGAGATTAGCGTAGAGTTGTGAGTGCTAAGGTAGTTAGTAATGTTGGATCTTAAACTGAATGTGGAATCGGCCGAGCCGAGTCAAAACTCAGACTCACTAGCTTTACTGGAGAAGTACCAGAATCGCCAGTATTCTCATCACGAAGGATCGGGAACCTCCAATTCATCAGTCGTCAATGTGGACGCATCCAGCAAAGACGACTCGTGTTCCACACGCGCCGCGTATGCCGGTAACAGCAATCGCAGTAATGCATACACCTTCAGCTTTGATATATTGAAGGTCGGCGGCGGAGAAGATGAAAATGAGAAGGAAAACGACGGCCTAGTGACGAAGGAGTTTTTTCCGGTAAACAACGGAAAAAATGTGCGAGGCGTTGATTATGGAGTTTCTGGAAACTCCATGGATCTCTCGTTTGAGAGGCAGAAAGAGATTGCTGGAGGCGGAGAGGTACGTGTGATGCAGCAAGCGTCACAGTCACAGCAGGTGAAGAAGAGTAGGAGAGGGCCTAGGTCTAGGAGTTCACAGTACAGAGGGGTCACGTTCTATAGGAGGACTGGGCGATGGGAGTCTCATATCTGGTACTATTCTTCTTTCTTCTTTTTTTTTTCCTAGTCTTTTGCTTTTGATTGCATAAGTTCTAGTTGCCATTGGTCATTCCTTTGTTATCCGGACCTCGTATTTTAGCGAAAATTTTACTTTATTGTTGTTATAAATTTGTTGATTTGGGTTGGGTGACTGAAATATTTTTACTTCGAATTCGATACTTGTGTTAAGTTTCTAGGATTGTATATCAAGATTTTTAAAGTGGTTTTTTGCGCAAGGGTAGTGTCTTTAAGAGGGTAATGTTGTGTTTGGTTGATTTATTGTAAGGTACGTGTCCAACGGCTAATTATATACTCCTTTATGTGCAGGGATTGCGGGAAACAAGTCTACCTGGGTACGGATGGATTGCCCTCTGTTTTTCAGGATTTACATCTTAATTTATTTTCAATTTTTCATCGGCGAGAGGATGTCGTTTGTTGCGAATCCTCAAATCCCAATTTGTTTCGTTATCCGTTGCTTTATAAATATTAACGTGATGTCGGATTTATTAGGTGGATTTGATACCGCTCATGCTGCTGCTAGGTGAGTGATCTATTTACTACATATTTTGAACAGTTCCTGGAGGATAAAATAAGGATGGTTTTCTTCCTTCATTTTTTTTTTCAAATTTTCGTTTCTATTTGTTGCTTTTTCTTAACTTAATAACTCCATGCTTTTTTCTCCTTACCCTTGCTTTTTTCGAAATCCAGAGCCTACGATAGAGCTGCTGTCAAGTTCAGAGGTGTTGATGCTGATATCAATTTTAGCCTCAGTGATTACGAGGAGGATTTGAAGCAGGTTGGTCATTGCAAATGACACCTACGTTAAGCAAATTATTATTCAAGCATTTTCTGAACTTAGCTTCTTTCTTAATCGGATATATGTGCAGATGAAGAATCTCTCCAAGGAAGAATTTGTGCACATTCTTCGGCGACAGAGCACTGGTTTTTCAAGAGGGAGCTCAAAATATCGAGGGGTAACCTTGCACAAATGTGGCCGATGGGAAGCTAGAATGGGTCAGTTTCTTGGGAAAAAGTGAGGAACTACTTTATGAATTTCTTGTTCAATTTATACTATACTCGAACGTATATAAGGCGTGTTTCTGCATTTGTGTGTATGCTGCTTCAAACCAATAAAAAAAGGGCTCAGTTTTGTAATTTCCTAATAACCCAAAAAAATAAATAAATCTAAATATCACAGTATTTTTGCAAAGAAGAGATGACTGGCAGTGGTATTTTCATCATGGAGATTACGATGCTTGCTTGCAGGTATATTTATCTTGGGCTATTCGACAGTGAAGTAGAAGCTGCAAGGTCTTATTGATCATGATTTACAGTCTACTGATACTGAATTTATTACCCTGAATTCTCAACCTCAATAGGCATCCATCAACTTTCGATTTTCTGGAAACCAGGGCTTATGACAAAGCGGCTATCAAACGTCATGGAAGGGAAGCAGTAACAAACTTTGAGCCAAGTTCATATGCGGGGGAGAAGATATCTGAGGCCAGTATGGAAGGTATTGTGATTTATGTGTGCTGCTATGTGTGTTGTTGTATTCGGCAGGATTCTTAAGAAATCATAACTGAAGTCTTTCCCTGAGTTAATTGATCCGAGTTTGGTAATGGTTTTCTGATTCAGGTGGTGACCACAACCTTGATCTAAATTTGGGAATATCTACTTCTTTTAGCAATGGCTCCCAGGAAAATGAAGGGTATCTACAATTCAATTCAATCCCCTATTCTGTTCTCAGTGGGAGTTCAAGGGTAATTTATGTCCTTTCAATGTTTAAGTATTCATGTTTCTTCTTGATTAGTGTAAGTTTAGAGCATTACTTGACTTTTTAATAGCAAATCAACTGCCCTTTTCTGTGGATGATGACACACTTAGTATTAGGCAAAGTATTAGGTAACAATGTGTGGGTTCTTCAAACTACGAGCATGGCTCTGTTTGTTTTCTCCATTTCTTGCTAGTTTGTAATAATGCATCTTATGCTTATTCCATTTATGGATGTTATGTTCTACACGGTCTGACTTCACAGATGGAGAACTCAATGATTCCAGTAATGGTTGATCAACCTTTCAAAGGGCTAGTGAGGAAATCTGATCACCATATGTGCTGGAATGGCTTATATCCTAGTTTCTCTCCCATTGAGGTATTGACATGTTGCTGTGTCCGTGTGTAAATTTATAGGATCCTGTATTTTTCTGCTGAAATTAGCCGCTGAATCCACTCGTGATTTGTCACTCTGACATTTCAACTGTTGGAATAATATTATATTCCATGGAACTATTTATTTTTATTCAACTTGTTTAGAGAAAGAACATAAGGGACCTAAAATGGTCGATCAGTGTTATGTGTTGTTTGTTAATTGCCACTAATTCATGATACATAACATCAACGAATTTTATTTTTCTACATTGTTTAATAGCTCTTGATAAAATGACATGTATCTGTCAAAACTTGTATTTGCTTGGCCTTGAAAATACCACGTTTTGGTTGTAATATTCTGACTTAAACATTTTGGCAGGCAAGGGCAACAGATAAAAGGATTGAATTGGGTTCTTCACACGGGCTCACAAACTGGACATGGCAAATGCATGGTCAGGTCACTGCTTCCCCAACGACACTGTTCTCTACTGCAGCATCATCAGGATTCTCAAATTCAGCTACTACTCCCTCCGCTGCCATTCTTCCATCTAAACCTCTCAATCACCCAACGACACGCAATCTTTGCTTTACTTCACCGTCGGCCACCGCCACACATGCCTCTCAAGTCTGTTGTTCAATTAAGTCACCTCAGGCTCCACCATGACCTCCTATCCTCCCTGTATCAAGGAGGTAGGTAGTTTACTGGATAGCGACTAAGTTGAAAGTCATTCTCCGATTCAATATTGATTCCATAACATACATGCTAATACTTATTTCTGACTTTGGTAAAACAATTATGAAGCCTTGTTAAATATGTGAAAAGAATACTAATCCCGTCTCAAAGTGTTTCTGTGAGCAGCGATAGTAGCAGTGACGCCGCAAATAATGGTTTATTTGAGCAAATACTTCAAATGGAATCATAACCTAAAGAGCAGAAATTTGTGGTCACTGAAATCTAATATAACTTAAACTTCCCTTCGAGACAAGCGCAGAATCGGATACGTACAATTTTCTCGAGAAAATTTTCCTCTTGTTAAAGGCTGGATCGTTTTATGTCTTAAGGGCTGGGTTGGTTCACCCCATGGGCCAGTCATCTTATGGACCAAACGGGTCATGGGTTCACAAAAGATCCACTTCCCATTATGACAGCAACTTACAACTACGTACCATCTTTGCATCAGTGGGACACCATCATTCCACACTGCACAGAGGCACATCACGCAACTACACAGTGTCCTTTTATTCCTTTGTTTTGTTTGCTCTTCTGTAAATACAATTATAGGTACAACAGACACATAGCCAATAGAATTTCTTTTCCTTCCAGTATAAGTAGACAACTTATGTACATACACAGTGTGGTGAATCAAATAGAAGAAATTTACTACATCTTTTCATGGTATCAGAGCCTATGGTTTGATCCAACCTACTACCAAAAATGTCGACCATGACTGAAAGTGAAACCAGTCATCTTGACTCCACAGACCTAGAGAAGTACTCCATCACCGACATAGAAAACCCAGGAGCAGTCCTTGTTACCACCCTCTTCAATGAGAATAACTACCTAACATGGAGCAAGGCAATGATGATAGCCCTTTGTGCCAAAGATAAGCTATCCTTTATCAATGGAACATGCTCTCAACCAACAGAGGACAGAACTTTACTCACTAGATGGAAGAGAGCAGACTTCATGGTCAAGTCCTGGATTCTCAACTCAATGAACAAAGAGATGGGAGATGCATTCTTGTCGTTTTCTACAGCCAGGGAGCTTTGGGATGAGCTGAGGGAAAGATTTGGGGAAACTAATGGTCCACTGTTATACGAGATAGAAAGAGAGATCAGCCAACTCAAACAAGGTAATCTCACAATTTCAGCTTATTACACAAAGCTAAATAAACTTTGGGATGATCTATCTAGTCTAAGCCCAACACCCACTTGTACCTGTGATGCTACCAAGGCAATTAATATGAAGGAGAACACACACAGACTGGTACAATTTCTGATGGGTCTGAATGAAGAATATGAACATGTTGTGAACCAAGTCATGCTTAACAGAGCTTATGCTATGATGCAGACAGTTGAAAGACAAAGAACAGTAAATGCAAGCAATGAGAACAACATGAATATTGCTATGATGGCAAAACAACCCAATTTCAACACAAAATGAAGGGGTAGAAGTAACAACAGCAATAAGAAGACCTACATGAGAAAAGAGGACAAGCATTGTGAAAAATGTGGGAAGGTCGGGCATACCATAGAAACATGTTTCAAAATCCATAGAGTGCCTGAATGGTATAGGGAGCTGATTGGGCAGAAGAGCAGAGCCAACTTAGTTGTATTTGGTGACTCTCTTACAGACACACAAAATGAACCTAGTGAGAGCATTGATAGGAGCGATCAAATCCCTCAAGGTCTAGCAACATTCATACAGCAAGAAATATCCAAGGCAATTAAAGGAAAGGGCACAAGTGAGGTAAAGATGGGAGGTCTCGCAAACTTTGCAGGTAATGGTTGCATAAACACACAAATTACAGAAAATACATGCACATGGTTGATTGACTCAGGAGCATCATCACATATGACCAAAGACTTAAATTTCTGTCACAATTATGAAGTAAACAGGATGTATGATTCTGTTACCCTCTCGGATGGCACACAACAGGAAGTAAAGCACATATGTCAAGCCACATTTGGTGATAAAATCACACTTGAGGAAATATTACACATACCAAATTTCTTCAAGAATCTACTTTCAGTAAGTAAGCTCACCAGACAAAATGATATATCTGCTATCTTTGTATCTAATAATCTATTCTTGCAGGACCTTCAGACTAACAGTATCATAGCGGCTATCAAGGCTAGGAGTGGATTGTATGAGCTCAATTCAGGCAGCCTATTACCTCCAGGGACCCTGAAAGGTCCTTCCCTAGACTTCTACAGAACTAAGAATGTTGCTTTTAGTGTTACTATCCACTCTGATGTTTGGCATAATAGATTAGGGCATGTTTCTAGAGAAAAGATACGACATATCAATGAAATCAAGTTTTCTGCCCATGATTTGTCTGATTGTCAAGTATGTCCTATGGTAAAACAAAATAGGAAATCCTTTCCCAAACACAAAATAAAAACTACCAGAACCTTTGAACTTTTGCACATGGATCTATGGGGGCCTTATTAGATCCCTACCTCAAATGGATCACAATTTTTCCTCACAATTGTAGATGATTATTCTAGAGCTACCTGGACATTCCTACTTCGACACAAAGATGAAACCCAGCCTATCATAACTCAATATATCAAATCCGTGGAGAAATAGTATGACACTAGGGTCCTGAGAGTACAAACTGATAATGGGAAGGAATTCATAAATCATGAATGCAGAAGATACTTTGCAGAAATGGGAATAATACACCAGAAAATTATCCCTACACCCCACAACAAAATGGGGTGGTTGAAATCAAACACAAACACCTACTCCAAATGACCAGAGCCTTGCTGTTCACAGCACACTTGCCTAAACACTTTTGGGGAGAAGCACTTCTTACAGCCACCTACCTCCTACACAGAATCCCAACTAAGACTCTACAATGGAAGACTCCATACGAAAGATTACATAAGAGAGAACCAGCCTATGATTATCTAAAAACTTTCAGGTGTCTATGTTTTGCTTTAAACAAAACTCCAAGTAGAACTAAGTTGGACCCTAGAGCCTCAAAATGTGTCTTCCTTGGATACATGCCAGACTACAAAGCATACAAAGTTATGGATCTTGAGACAAAACATACCTTCTGCTCAAGGGATATGACTTTCCATGAAAGCACCTTTCCCTTTGCCAATACCCAAAACAGACTAGCCCAAGAGCCACCACCATTATTCCCCTGCATCACCCCTGATAATGATGCAGAGTTACAAAATGACATGCACAGGACCATAAACATACAGCACACAGAATCCACACCAGATACCACAGAATACCTATCTTCATCATATAACTCCCCAGAACAACACACAATTCCAAGCAACCAAATTAGGAAAATCCAGAGAACCCATACCATACCCAAATACCTGAATGATTATGTCCTACAAGTTTCTGCTCAACAATCTACTGCTGTCCTTGATACCTCTAATGTTGCTTTACAAGTCTTTGGTCCTGCAGGAACAGAAGAAAGCCAGGAGTCACATTTCCAAATTATGCATACACAACCATACATGGAGTTCATAGGTAATGTAAACACTGTCTTTGAACCTTTATCTTATGAGACAACATGTAAATTAAGAGAATGGAGCGACTCAATGGACTCACAGCTGACAGCCCTTGAAGACAACCAAACTTGGGTGTTGACTGAATTGCCTAAAGGAAAGTGAGCTATAGCATCAAAGTGGGTGTATAAAGTCAAATACAAACCAAATGGCTCAATTGACAAATTGAAATCAAGGTTGGTGGCCAAGGGTTTCAACCAACGAGAGGGTGTGGACTACTCAGAGGTGTTTTCACCTGTGGCAGAATTGTAACAATTAGAACTTTCCTAGCTATAGCAACAATTAGGAAGTGGCCTATAATACAGTGTGACATCAATGATGCCTACCTACATGGTCACCTAGAAGAGGAACTCTACGGGGTACCTCCACAAGGATATACAAAGGCCAAGGCAGGGGAGGTCTGCAGATTACTTAAATCAATTTATGGACTCAAACAAGCAGGCAGACAATGACACAAACAACTAACTACAATACTGAAAAGTTTAGGTTTCAACAAGACAGAAGCTGATCACTGCTTATATACTAAAGGCCAAGGGGAGGAATTTGTTGCCATTATCATCTATGTAGATGATATTCTCATCACAGGAGCAAATGAGATACTTCTAAACAACACAAAACAAGCTTTACACTGAGAGTTCCCAATCAAGGATCTAGGATATGCTAAGTACTTCCTAGGGGTTGAAATAGCAAGATCAGAAGAGGGCACAATACTCAGTCAAAGCAAGTACATGAGGGATATCTTACAAGAAACAGACATGCTAGATTGTAAACCATGTACAACTCCTATAGTCTCAGGCAGTAAGCTCACCATTGACGAAGGTGAACAGATCTAGAACGATACAGAAGAATTGTAGGTCGACTAGTATCTGAACTTCATCAGACCCAACCTTGCCTACATCACACAACAATTGAGTCAATTTATGAAAACACCGAGGGAACCACACTGGAAAGCCGTAAAACATGCCTTAAAATATCTAAAAGGAACGCAACATCAAGGTCTATTTTACGCAGCACACTCAACCCTAAAACTCACTGCTTACTTGGATTCAGATTGGGCAAGTTGCGTCTACAGCAGGCGATCTTTGACTGGGTTCTGTGTGTTCCTCGGCAACTCACTTATCTCTTGGAAAACAAAGAAACAGACGACCGTAAGCAGATCGTCAGCTGAAGCAGAATACCAAAGTCTCGCGTCAACCACATGCAAACTAAGATGGATCGTACACCTATTTGGGTATTTCCAAGTGAAAATCGCAAAAGCCATACCTTTGTTATGTGATAACCAAGCGGCAATCCATATATCCCGGAACCCTATCTTCCACGAAAGAACGAAGCATTTGGAAATCGACCTCTACCTGGTTCGCGACGCAATAAATACAAAATTTCTGGATCTCCAACATGTTCGTAGCCAACAGCAACTGGCCGACCTCTTCACAAAGCCTCTCCCCTCGCAAACGTTCGGAGTCCTAATCTCTAAGTTCAGATCCCTGCATTTCCTCCGGGTCTCCGACTTGAAGGGGGGTGTTAAAGGCTGGATCGTTTTATGTCTTAAGGGCTGGGTTGGTTCACCCCATGGGCCAGTCATCTTATGGACCAATCGGGTCATGGGTTCACAAAAGATCCACTTCCCATTATGACAACAACTTGCAACCACATACCATCTTTGCATCAATGGCACACCAACATTCCACACTACACAGAGGCACGTCACGCAACTACACAATGTCCTTTTATTCCTTTGTTTTGTTTGCTCTTCTGTAAATACAGTTATAGGTATAGCAGACATATAGCCAATAGAATTTCGTTTCCTTCTAGTATAAGTAGACAACTTATATACATACACAGTGTGGTGAATCAAATAGAAGAAATTTACTACATCTTTTCACCTTTAATTCTATGTTTGACCAAAGGGACCCGCTCGTAGGGATGTGACTGTGATTGTACTATACGTCGTAGCACTACCAAAAAAAACTTATGCTCTGCTCCTTTACTGGACAACAAAAATTGTGTGGACAACTGGGATGTAAATTAATGCCTTGGACGTTTTATGATTGATGATGGTAAATAACTGCTTTACAAGTGGGATTTGGGATAGGAACCCAATAGAGAAAAAGCTATTTTCCTGTTCTCTCTTCTCTTAGTGACACCACAACTTTCTTCCTTTTTCTCATACAATACAAAGATGGAATAAGAATTTTTGTGCCTCTTCTTGACTCCAAGGACATAAAAAGCTTTTGGAGTTCAAAAGTGGTTGACATTACATAAAACTTTTGAAAGACAAATTTCATTTTGTGGTGGACAAAAAGACAATGCCACGAATGCATCAATGGGACGTTTGGTTTGTACAACATCGTTCTACGAAGTTTTGGTTCTAATCCTGCCTTTTAGGGGGGTCATTTCCAAACCCTTAAAATTTACGCCAAAATTTTGAACTAAATTATTGAAGCAGTTTTCTCTTTGCATTTTATAAGAAGGTTATTTATGTAATTTGAATTCATAACTTTTTAATTACAATAGAATAACCTTAATAAAGTGGTTTTTGATTAATTTAATGATAATCTATTTTATTTACCGGGACTAGAAGGCTAATAGTCAGTATCTTTGATTCTTTGTCAAAATATATGCATCACTTATATGCATAAAGTACAAAAAAATCAATGATTTTAAAACTAAATCGAACCGGTCAATTCGATTAAAATAAACACGAATCGGTTTAATTTTCAGTTCAATTTATGTTTATATCCTTTAGGAGAACAAATCGGTTGGTTTACTTACCTTTAGAAGAAAAAACTGGCCGATTTCTTGAAAAAACAATTTAAAAAAACTTGGCTAACTAAAATCTTTAAGCATCTGTCAGAAGCAGTGGCGGTAGCCCAGGCGGGCAAGGGCGCTACTGCCACCCTTGCCTATCTAAGATTTGAAATTTAAGTGAAATATTTAGAGTGTGAAATTGTACCAACAGTGTCAGTGACAAAAACTTTTAGTGGATCTTTGGATTCGCCCCCCTTAAAAATTAGCCGAGCTTTGCCACTTGTCAGAAAGAGTCATCTTTATAAATATGTGAGACCCGCACAAGCATCAAAACACTCGTCTAGCTCTGCACACGAAACCATGCATGTAGTTGTCATCGTCACCATCGATCTCCAATTTTAAGAGAATACACCATTTTTGTAACAAAAGGTAGAGATTTTTGACGGGTCAAAAGTAAAAAATGTTTAGAATTTTTAATGATGTTTTCTTTTAATTCTCTTACATAATTTAATTAATAAATTATATTTATATTTTATCTCTTTATATTTTAATTAAAATTTGAATTATAATAGATAAAAATAAATTATTATTTTTATTCTTAAAAATACTAAATTTATTTATCCTCACTAGTAAATTATATTTTTCAAATTTTAGGTTCTTTATTTATCTCCTTATACTTTAATTGAAAATTTTTAAATTATTATTTTTAAAAACTAATTATTATTTTATCATAAATTTGCTTAATAAGTTGAATTATTAATTAATATATATAAGTAATTTTGTTTAAGATAATTTCAAAAGTAAAAAAGTCAACGCATTCTAGGTTATAGAAGAGCAACTTTACCGGTTGCTCTAAGATTTACCCTCAATTTAATATAATTTAAGAATGTGTTAAAAAATAATATTTAAAATATAAAGAAATATGTTTAAAGGATATTATTATATTAAAAAATAAGTTAGGATAAAAATAGAGTTCTTTTTATTCACTTTATTTAAACATACTTCAACTTTTTTGAGCCTTTAAATAAATAACAATAGAGAAATATAATTTTTATTTTAAAATTTATGTTAGATTCAATTGTGGTTTAAATTATTAGATTTTTATTTGTTTATTATATATTAATATGCATATTAGTACATTTTTATTTCAATAAAATATTTTATTTTATTTATACTATATTTTATTTATTTTTATTTCTAATTTAATATATACCAGTTTTATAACGGTTTAATGCTAGTTGAACCTTTAAACCTTAAACCTTTTCTTTGACCAGTTCAATGTCCGGTCCAGTTTTTAAAACATTAAAAAAACCAAAATGGTGCACAACTTGGCCACTGTTGGTTTTGATAGTTCAAGAATCAAAGGTCATAACAGCCACTCAAAGTGAAATTTTCGTGCTTGTATATTATAATAAGTTAAAATACATATATCTCTTATATTGTATAGTATAAAAATTTTTGAAAAATTCTTCAATTTTTAAATTTTTAAAAAAATTCTTTTAATTTTTTAAAAAATATCTTTACATAAATTTTGATTAAAAGTAATTACAAAAACATATGGTATGAATATCATACTTATATCAATCGAATCAAATATTGTTTATATGATAATTCAACTCAGTTCTTAAATTCACGCTAAACTAATTAAATTTGATTAAAATTAATTATTATGAAGATATTCACGAGTTCTCCATAAACCCTCAACAAAGGTGCATCAATCTAAGAACAAATTTGGGGATTTAGGGTTGAGTGTTTTTGAAAGTGTGTGAAGAGTGTCTGGAGAATTCGAAAAAGAAGGAGAAATGTAATCTGATTAAGGAACAAAACGCAAAACAGAAGAGAACATCATGCTTTAGTGAAGCTTGTGAAAGACACGTGAGAAGCACAAGCTGAATAAATAAAGGCGTGGACTCATAGACGTGGACTTAAAAAAAACAGAGTGCAAGTAACTTCTTCAATAGCCTGTAAATACATGTAATTAGAGTCACAATATACACACATTTACAGATACACGCAAATAGTTTTCTTATTCAAGAAAAGAGATTGAGTTGAGTGTGCTAAAGTACTTATCTAAGGGTACTATAGGGAGTTTGAGGGAACTCTTGCAGGTGTTTTAGAAACACTCTATCTCTTGTAACCATTCTTTTCTTGAAGTTGGTGGAACCACAAATTGTGAGATCCTTAGATGTAGATAGCATTTAAGCTATCGAACCAAGTAAATACCATGTTCTTTAATTTTTCTGCTACTCTTATTTTTGCAAAATCAAACCAAGTTGCCATTAGTCTTTGTGGTAAAAGACAACAAAAGGTGCAAAGATCCTAAAAAATTATTTATTGTAATTATTTTAAATTACAAATTTTAAGTTGAGTTTAATCAGTTCGAGCATAATTTAAGTACTTAATTAAATTATTATATTAGTAAAATTTGATTAGCTCATCTCTTACCATTATTTTTCAATTAAAGGCTAAGGTAAAAGGATTTTTAAAAATTGAAAATAAAAAATTTGAAAATTGTAAGCATTATGAAATTATTATAAAATTTTAAACTATACAAAAGATTTTATGAATAACAACAACAACAACAACAACAACAACAATAACAACAACAACAACAACAACAACAATAATAATAATAAGAATAATAACAACAACAACAACAACAACAACAACAACAACAACAATAAGAAGAAGA
>JANIIA010000191.1:13815749-13827761 GCA_027478495.1 Erythroxylum alaternifolium | reverse complement strand
ATTTTATGAAATGCATCAAATACTGAATATGTCATATATCACAATCTTATACAAATGCTCAGACAAAGTTTTTCACAATCATCGGACCTAAGTCCGACATTCAACTTTTGTTGAGAATCAATTGTCATTCAAAATTCATATCAAATCAGAACACTTCTGATACATGCCCAATTATTAAACTCCTCGGACCTCAGGTCCGGAATCCAAAAACAACACACAAATAGTTCAATAATATTGGAAGTTTAACAAATCAAATTAAATTCAAATCAAATTAATCCTAGGAAATCATCTAGGTTGACTCACAATACGCTCCAAGAAGCTATTTTTTAGATGGTCTAGCAATGTCCAACTGGCATCCGATGTGCTCCTCTAAAACATACACAACACATTCACAAATATCACATTTTTTTCACAAATGTACAAATGTTCTATTATGCACATCAATGTATAAAAATTATGCACAATGCATGTTCAATGACAATTTTGGGTATCTTATTGTAATTTTCATCATCAAATAGATCAGATATCAGTCGTCATTAATATCATTTGGTACTTATAATTTGGACCAGAATAAAACAATGTGAAATCCATTTCATAACTTATTTGACCACTTCAGATTTTCTACCCATATAATTTTGGGTCAAATTTACATAATTAATCTGATAGGGTAAATGACAAAATTAGGCAAAACTTCCTTATGGAAAGTTGTTCTACAGTGTCTTAAGTGTCTAATTACTCCAAGATCATCCAATTTGATTCAGTTTTCAATGAGTTATACACAAAAAACAACAGACTATGCACATGTGAACTTTTGGCTAGTACTTGATCATTCCCTCTAATTGTACAACTCATATCTTTCAGCTCAGATATCCAAAAATTACAAACTTTATACTAATGTAAAGCTAAGAGAACAAGCTACAACTTTGGTGAAGATACCTTAGTCTAATTCAGCTTATATTAATACATTTTATTCAATAACCACAGGAAATGATTTTTGTCCCTGGTAATTCTACAGCCTAAGCTAAGATGCAGTTTCATGCCAAATTTGAAAGCCTTAGAGACAGAATTAAAATTTTATTTCTTCAAGAATGTAGAATTATGTCTCTAGTTTAATCTGAACTAAGAATAAACTCATTTTGAAATCTACATTTCAAGTTATAATTAGAATACCGAACCATGATCATGAAAAATTTTCAGTTCATAACATTCCAGCAGATTTCCACACTTTTATCTTATCAATCATTTTCAAATTAAGTCAAATAGCTCTAAATTTTTATGGAGAGAAAGAGAAATGTCTTAAGAATCCATTGATCTAAGTTTCAAGTTATTTAGAGTTTGGATGAAAAAGTTATAGGCAAAAGCCTTAAGGTTGTTCAATGAAATTCTCAACCACCACCTTTTCTCTCTCTAAAACACCAACCTTCATCTTCTTCCCCGAACTGCACTTCTCCTCTTCTTCTTTCTTTCTTTCTTTTTTTTGCTTCATTCCTACACATCACAACTATTATATCTGCTGCATAAACCATTTTTTCTACTTCCATCTCAATTGAACCTAATACAAATAAATCAAAATTCCAAAATTTTATACATATATAGCAAAAATTGTACTGTTCGCATAAGCATAAACTAATTTTCTACATTTTTCTTACATCTTCATCTGATGCATTTCTTTTCTTTTTTGTCATTTTAATCCTTCTTAAAACACAACACTACACTACTCTAAGTTCTCTTTAACTCCAACCCCATAAAAATCCATCACTAACTTTGCCCAAACATTTATGCATATATAATGAAAACAGAGCATGTTCCAACTTTGCTTCTGCGTGTCTGTTACTATCCAACAACAATAACCTCATTTCATCATATAGTTTTCCCTTTTTTTCCATATGAATCTTCCCATTTTCATTACAACTTACTATCAAACTCATTTTAATTCCTTCAAACATTTCCGAAAACATTCAAGCATATCAACAAGAAAAATAGAGCATAAACATCAACCATATACGTAATCTTTTAAACCATAACAGAAACACAATTTTCTTCATCAACTTACATAATTTTCTTATTTCTCAGTCTAGGATCCATTCAATACAGTTTTGAACAATTCCTAATTCTCAAATCAATCATCTAGTTCATATATCATTGTAACCTCACTTCTTCAACCTATGCATGCATGTTTATATTTACACTGAAAAAAACTTATCAAAGCTACTTACTTGGCTCAGCTATTTGCAGCAGTAAAAGTAAACCAAATGCACATAAATTTTACAGCAGATGTTTCAACAGAATCTCCAGTGTTGACAATAATGAACAGAGCTTTGGTGGTTGAAAGGAAATTATAATAACTCCAATGAATCAAGTAACACTCAGGTTGGTAAGTTTGTATTCAATGAGAGATCATAACAGGGTTTTGAAAGCAAAGGTTACTAAGAGGAAACAATTTGGAAAGCATTCGGTGATTAACCAAAAGCTTCTCTCCCTTCTCCAGAAACACACGTGGCAACATATAACGTGTGTCCCTTGCATATGAGCCACGTGGCTACATGCAAGGCTTCCAAATGTTACTATTTTATTGGTCCACAACTTAGTTCAAAATTACCCCAAATTTTCGAAAATTCTAAAAAAAATCACCAAAAATCTAAAATAATGAGATTATTCTCCAAATAAAATTTCAGCTAAAATAATTCACAATTTACATTTTAATAGCATTTTTAAACAATCAATTATACCCGAAAAAATGTCAATAAATGCATGTACAATCATATGAATGTGCAAAATAAATGTGTATGTCACAATTAACTTATACATGATGTGTTTTTTTCCCTAATTTCACATAAATTTTTCATAATTTACTATTCTGGCTTTAACATGGGTAACGAGATGTTACACATTAGGATTCAAAAATGCCCCAATTGTAAACAATGAAGAGTAACATTGCCTTTCTCATCACTCATTGATGACCGTAAGGTGAGGTGTGTACAAAGAAATCCCATTTTTTAGATTAGCCTTGATTACTTCCTTCTCCCTCTCCATGACATCATAAAAAAATCATTATTGCTTTTTCATCATTATTAGTCAAACAAAGTACCCTCATTAAAGGCTCACAAACTCAGATGATGTATTGACATTAGGACCAAAATTCATAATATAAAGTCCAATTTAGCATTAGAACTAATATGTTGAGATGCAACTCACTTATCATTTGTAAATATTTGCCTTAACTCCTTCATTATAATAAAAAATCAAATGATAAGAAATTAGTTGCAAATTTTGTAATAGCAGGACAACACAAATTTATACCATCAGTGAAATCCTTTCCCATTAAATTCAAGACTCATACACGATTATAAATGATCTTGATCATTTTTTTTACTTTTTGTATAGTCTTATCAAAGATAGGAAAATATCTAGCATCCCTTATGTTTTTTGATATTATTTCAATGCAATGTGTAACACAAAGAGTAAATAAAAAGAATTATATCTACTTTACCATCTTCTTCCAACTGCTTTGTAAATAGAATCATTATCAGTAATAAATTAATAATATTTTCTGGCTCAGGTTAATTCACAACTTTATCGAATATCTAAAATAAAGTATCAACATCTCTTTCAAGGCCAAATGCATAAATAGACTCCAAAAATATTATCCTTTCTAAAGAATAAACGAAAAATTGATAATAGGCTCTTGTCTTCTATTTGACTAACTATTGTGCATGATTGAGCACTCATAAGTAGCACAAGTTATTCTTTTTTCATCCAAATAACTGCTTATTTCATAAACAGAGTTGCTCAAAAGTTTGCCTTTATAATCATCGATTGAAGAAGCTTTATATTATAGATTGTAAAAGGTAGTAGCACCCACCATAGTCTAGTAATAATAAGATTGACCAACATTGAATACCATAACTGAATCATATCAACATCTAGCCATTATCACGTCCACATTATGAGTTACTTCTTTAGATTGTAAGTCATTACGGATTGAAAGTTGATCTCTAGGAGTTGTTTACACTGCAAAAATGATAGACATTTTTCTTTTTCTTTTTCTTATATCAAGTGCGACATCTCCTTCTCGTTGGGTAAAAATAACACCTTCAATATTCCTACTATCAACTTTTAATATCTCAAAAGGAACCTTCACTACTAATTTCATAATTCAATCTTTGCCTTTTATTTTTTTCATTCTGATGCTCTTCAAACAAAGTCCTCATTTGGCATTTTACATCGTGACTCATTTTCTTATAAGGCTCCACATTACCTTTAATCTGAACTAAATGTGTCTTTAATCTGGTGATTCTTCCAACTTTCAAGTGTTTCTTGCAATACAAACAAATGGTATGATTCTTTATTTCATGAACCAATATAGAATGAGCCTAAGTTGAATCATCAAATCTTCCTAAACGTGAAGCGATTAAATCATCAGGAGTACTTGAACTTTCCTCTATCTATCTGTAAAAATATATAAAGATATATGTCAAAATTAAATTAATAACATGATATTCAAAAAGTAAAGTTTTTATATAAAACATCATTACATAACAAATTTAATAGTACGTAACTATACAACATCATTACGTCTTTCTTTTAGTAAGTTACATTGCAAAAATGACTTTATTATACAAAATTTTAAAAAATTATTACTTTAATATTATATTTTCACATTATACTGAGTAATGAGTATAATCTCATTAATCAGGGCGTATCTTAAAACTCGTTTTAATATAATCACAAAGAAATCTAATTACCTTAATTTAACTTAAATATAATTAATGAGAAATTAAATTACCTAAATTGTCACTTTTCAATTCCCATGAACTATTTTATATTGTGTATTTAACAATACATAAAATAGGATAATGAATGTGAATTTGTAATTTTACTATCATATTAGAAATATTCTTTACTAAAGTTTAATTTTGTGTATTTGTAATGCTATTTTCTAATGACAATAATATATAAATGAAAACATTAATTCAATAAACTCAAATTTTATCTCATTTTTATGATTATTAAAATAAAAGTAAACTCAAATTGTGTATACAAAATCACCTTTGATCCTTACAAAATCATGTTAATAAGATATATAATGAGTTAATGATATCAACAATTTCTTTAAAAAAAATAAAATTTAACTCTTAAATAAAGTGCTACATAAAATTCAAAGTATACCCTTAATTTGTAATTTGTAATCGACAATACACAGACATCACAACCTCACACATTTACAATTCACAATTCACAATTCACTGATTCAACTTTTTAAAATAAATCCTCAAATTTTTAAATGTATATTTTTCCTAATATTTTATAAATATTGCTGATACGAGCCGATACCAACTGAAATAAACGATACCATTTGGTACCTAAAATTGATATAGTATTGGCATAATTCACACCATTTTTTGATTAATATAGCATATACTAATCGGTATAGTGTGAAATTTCAAATAATAATTCAGACCTTACATTTTAACAAAATTTCTATTAAATTATTGTTGTTATTATTGGATTAAACGATGATCACCTATTTAGTATATACATAGATATCTACTACTGTAGTTTTTTTTTTGGTGAAATCATAAAATAGCAATTAATAAGTGGCATAGGAAGTGCCAGACACTCTACTCCTTGTTTGGTACATATTTAGTGAAGTTCTTCTAATGAGTGTGGGGCAACTTTATCCTATCATTTGTCTTCTTGCTAAAAGGGCTCCAAAGCTCCAACCTAAACCAACCAAAAATGGTTTCTCTTTTGCTGGTTGCTGTGACTCAATAAGGAGATCAAAAACTATGCCATCAAATTAGGTTGTTGTTCAACTTTCAAGTCATTTTAGATATACATTCATAGGTCTACTCAAATGTACTAAGTATACGCTGGATTTAGCAAGGTGAGTGACAAGTGAAAAAATTATATCTTTTAACCTCCTAAATTTAGTCCATTTAGTATTTTTGTTAAATTTTTATATAATTGGGCCTAAATAAACTGAGCACATATAAGCCCAAATGAAGTTCCATCCTAAAATCAATTGGTGATAGGAGGAGTAACTCACTAGGCTTATATGCATGCTCAAGGCCTTCTATTCTTTCAATGTGGGACAAACTCCCACTTATATTCCAACACGCCCCCCTCACGTGTGGGCTAATTTAGGGCCCAACACGTGACACAGTTTATCGTGTCGAGGTGGTAACGTGCAACTCAAGAGCAACTTGCTCTGATACCTTGTTAAATTTTTATATAATTTGGTCTAAATAAACTGAGCACATATAAGCCCAAATGAGGTTCCATCCTAAAACTAATTGGTGATAGGAGGAGTAACTCACTAGGCTTATATGCATGCTCAAAGTCTTGTATTCTTTCAATGTGGGACAAATTTCCACTTATATTCCAACAATTTTTATTACACATTTGGGCATGATCATTCATATTTTATTATTTAAGACCTAAAATTATTTATGTTGAAATCTCACTTTGTTAGGAAATAAAGAGAGAGAAAAGATAGCCAGCATTCCAGCAAAACCCATAAAAGAAGGCAAAACGATAGAAGCAGTTCAAACTAGAAAAACAAAACGCAGTGTAGAACCAAAAGAGCAAAAACATACAACAAGACAAAAGAGGAAAACGACAACGCAGATTGAGAGCAACTAAAGATCAAAACGACAGTCCAAACAGCAAAATAAAACGCAGCAAACAAGTAAAAATGCAACACCACATGTAGCAAAACACTACAGTAGATGAGAAACAGCCAAAACAGAAGCGACAGTGTAGAGTAGGGAGAGTCAAAATAAAACTGAAATGTAGAGCAGCTGGGAGGAGAAGAAGCATCATATAAGCAATAGCTAAAATAGACAGAAACGTAAACAACGCACTAGAGTAAAACACAACTAAAATCCCAATAGAGCCGACATTCTCTGTTCCAACTCTTTTCAAAATGGAAGAGATAAGAGGAAGCTTATTAAAGAGACAGCAACGTGCAACTCTTGGTGTGTATCGGGAGCCTATAAAAAGGAACCAGCGGAAAAGGAGAAGGCATCGAGCATCTCACGTCAATTGAGAGTTACAAAAATTTCATAAAACTTAAAGAGTTGTTGGTGAAGAAGGCTAGTGCGAGGAGGTGTTTGGGTGGTACGAGAGCTACATAACTATTGGAATTGAGCTGTTTCAAGACCTTCGGAGAAGGATTTCACAATTTGAGCCATCAGGTCAAAGCAATCGTCGATCTATTGAGTCCGGACTGTGTATAGACTAGACTCTCTCACTCTTACTCTCTTTGTATCTAGTTCTTCAATTTTAATTTGCTTTCAAAATTTTCTAATTTCAGTTTAACATCTTGGTTTTGGATTATTTGAGACAATTATTTTCAAGTTAATAATAACGTCCGGAGGTATTTCAATATTTATGTGGCGCTTAAGCCAATTTATTTATGATTCATGTTCTTATATAATTGAGAGACGTTTTGATATATTTGAATATGAATTGATTGCTATCGCTTTGTCTTTAGTCCATAATTGCTATTGAGTTTAGCGAGTTAGGTAGTAACTAATTAACTCGATAGTCGGCAAAAGAGCTAAGTTTTAATTAGAGTGTCACATGATCTAAGAATTTCGCTAGCTGATTGGTTGAGATTCTTGGGAGCTAATGATGTCTTCTTTGTGATAATTGCATTAATCAGTTCAGAGTTAGGTTGGTTCGGTGCTAGATTAGTAAAAGAAGATAGTGAGAACTCAACTTGTGAGTGTCTCTACAGTTGGTCTACTGTATAGCTCCTGATGTCGATGATAAGAATCTAAACTTAGATGATTGAACTTACAGGACTTAATGCAAGCTTGATCACTTGTTAACAAGCATGTTTATTTTCTTTATGTTATGTTTCTAGTGTTAACAATATCTGTTTTATTAATTATTTCAAGTTTCCAATCAAACCTCCCCTTTGTGCGTGTATATGGTATATGGTGTGGCCTACTATGCTTTACCTATTAGATGAGGCCATGATTTAAAGGATTTAAATGACTAAATTCTGCAAAATTAATTTGAGAACAACCCGAAAGACTAATTAAACGAAATTATTGAATAATATCATGATTAATCAATACAATTAATCTAACCCTAGAATTGTAGCATACTAGATTCATGAATTGAATGAACAAATACCTAAAAATTTAGGAATAATTGAGTCCATTATTGTTTTCTGTGAAGCGAAGTGGCAGAGACGTAGAGGATTGACTACTGCTATTTCAAACCTGATTAGAAAACCTGTACAATTCTCAATGGGGTGACTATATTTAAGATTGGCTAGCAGTAGGGCCTTCTGTACATTGTAAACCATGGGCCAAGCCTACCCATCATAGCAAGCCCATGAGCACAGGCCCAATGATACGTTAGAGAGAATTACCAAGCCCAATTATCTTGACATCCAATTAATCGGGTTTTATTGTTTATTATGCTAATCTATCAAATTAATGATTAAAATTCTATCATTCTCCCACTTGGACAACATAACCAAATCAATGAACAACAGAAACAAATTCCTAGATTAATTTCACAATATGTGACCATAATAAGATGTCAAAGTAGAGCCAACAATCTCTCAATTATAAGTCCATAATGAGGTTGCAAGTATCTCAACAGTATAGAAAGCAGACTCAATAGGAGTACTGATAGCATATATATAAGATACTCATACCTCAATGACCTAAACAGAATGTGTCATAAGGAAATGCACACAAAACGGTGATCCGTTTTGAAATTCCAAACAAAATGACCTAAGCATCCACCCAAGATGCCAACTGAGATTTAACAAAATATCTCAGAACAACAAAATGAGACTGGATACAAAATGTTTCCGACAAAATACCATATATATATATACAAACATTTAAATGTATCTGTGCAGTATATTAATAAAGTATATGGCAATAACAATAATAGCAACAATCATAAGCAAAAAGTCTCTAGACTGAATGTTGGCCCCGGGTCCCCATACATATTTTATGGCGACTACATGTCACCATTGAATTAATTATAAATAAATAAATTATAACATTTAAATAAATTAAAGACTAGGCAAGGACAATTTGTGGTGAGATCGGAGAACAAATATAGACATAAAATTAAATTGTTCAAAAACAAATTATTTAATTAAATAATTAAATACACAATTTATTAAAGAATATCAATTTAAAAGAAATAGATAATAATGATATTTAAATAAAGAAAATTCATAGGAAAGGTAAAAATATTACCCCATAATTTATTAAAAATTTTCCATAACAAAAATGAACAAAGAGTAATTAATTTGGGTGTAACAAAATTAATAGCAATTTGAGTTTTGAAAACGAAATTCTTAATTCCAAAGGGGCAAAAGTCGCGGGTGTCTGAATAAAGGGTCGATATAACTAAGTAAGTCACGATCGTACCGTGGAACGATCGTGACTTTAAAAAAATTTTGCAAGTCGCGATCGTTATACGTGACGATCGTGATCTTAAGCATAAGCTTTGTCCATCACGATCGCGCCTTGTCGCGATCGTGATTCGCAGATAGTTTCGGGCTGATTGCGATTGTGATTTTTGTGCCCGTGTCGCGATCGTGCCTTGGTCGCGATCACGATTTGTGTGCCAGAGTCGCGATCGCGAATTGGCGAAAAACGGCACAGTCGCGATCGCACAGCCTTACGATCACGACTTTTCCCTAATCAAACGTCCTTACTTCTAATCAACATATCTTTCAATACAGAAATCCAAAAATTACAAACTATATGTCGTTAGAAAGATAAGATCAAGATTTACAACTTTTATGAAGACAACTTTGTCCAATTATGCCTAGATCGGTGCTGTTTATCTATTGAAGTTTCAGTTCACATTTTTACCAAATTTCCTGTTTTTACTTATCCATTCACAAACAATTCTCACACCAAACTCAAAGGAACCGAACCAACATACATTTCCTTTCATACCTAACTCTTTTGCTACACAATTTACCACAACCAAACCATGACAATGCCGCCCAACATTCAGCACACAACTAATTTCATAAGATGGAAATTCAACATACATATATATAAGTATCAATTCACAACATCAAAATAATACATATTTTCATACTTTATTGCACAATGTCATAACATTACAGTATCATGGTTACAAATATACAAAAACATGCTTATGCAAAAATGCTTCTAGAAATGCTCCACACTGACTTAGTTACAATATCGGCATTTCTTGGAGGTTGCCAAATATTTTGCAAGGATCACTTAGACTCTGCTGATTCTTCACCTGAGGAGTAGAAGATTTTGGGGTGAGCCGAACAGCTCAGTGGCTAATATATCTATAGTCGTTCTAATGAATCACAGACCACACAATAATCATCCATAACACAACACATCTTTACAAACAAATGGGTTGAAAATTTGAGTCAATCATAACATTCAAAAATACATTAATCCTTAAATAATGTTCAAGAATGCAATGCACACACAATGGCTCGAGAGTTCCGTGGAATGAAACGGTGAAACCGAAGTTTACATCGTGAGATGAAACGAGTCTGATTTCTTAGGATTTCATGGCCACAAGCGGGCAGCAGGGAGAAGGCTATAGGTCAACATGCACGTGACAAATGAAACGGATTTCTCTCTCGCCCACATAACAAATTTTACAATGCTCATACCTTCCACATTATAGTCATGCTTTCATGTAACATAAATCTTTTCTTTTCATTCACACAAAGTCATTAAATTTTCACAATGCAACACAATATACATTCACAAAATATCTTTCCCACATTCACAATAAATAAAACAACATACTCATCATACATACACATAATCAATGTAGTTCATCATCACAAACTATAAATATATTACCCACCTATTTAACTTGATATTTTTCCAAAATCAAGCTTGATCTTCTCCTTGCTCTTGTTGGCGATTTTCTTGATTACCTAAGACAACATATTTCATTTCATCAACACACATGCATGAAGCTACATACTATCCATAAATAAACTTAAGCTTAACCTATTCTTGATTCTATCCAACTAGAAAAACTAAGATCTATGTAAATCTAAGGAAAACACCATCCTCTTATTCTTCTTCTTTCTTTCTTCATCTCCATCTTCATCATATTCATCTTCTTCATATTAAAACCTACTTCACTCTACTTCTTTCTTCATTTTCTTCACATTAAACCTTCTTTTTCTACTTCCTTAATCTATTAAAACAATAAAAACAATAAAAACTAGACAAGGAACTTACCTAGGCTTTTCCTTCTTCTTCTTTCTTTTCTTCTTTCTTTCTTTCTTTCTCCTTCTCTCCTTCTAGTCTCTTCCACGAACTCTCCCCTGTTTTCTTCCTTAACACTCACTATTCCTTCTTCTTTTGTCTTATTCATTTATGACAATCTTTTTAAGTTTTTACCAATTTACCCTTCCTTATACATATAATTCCTATTAACTCCTTCTTTTAATTCACACCACCTTACAAAATTTATAATACACCATATTAAACTCCAAAATTTTCTAATTCACAAATTCTAATTTATTTTCATGTGTAATAATTTAATAAAATAATTAAAATAAAATAAAAAATAAAAATCCTAAAAGTGGGATCTAACAATCCGCTTGGCCAACCTTCTGTGAATATGCTTTGTCAAATTTATCTTACATATATGTAAAGAGCATTAATAATATAACTATACTATTAAATACAAACTATTAATAGAAATCTTACAATTAAAACCATTGATCTAAATTCAAATTATTAATAGAAATATTACTAGTGTTGCACGATCGCGCTCATTTTGCATGTTTCCTTGTCACCATGAGTGCGTATGAAAACTTCACGTTGTGTTGGAATCCTTCCTAACTCCTTAATCTATAGGATCAAAACAAGCCACTAATTTTTTTAGCTTAATAACATTGGGCAAATCCACTTCCAAGTATAATGTCAATTAAAAACAATGATCACATTAAGTATTTAAAACATCATAAGAAGGGATAAATTTAATTTGCCAAGTCAGTGA
>JANIIA010000191.1:13773490-13796811 GCA_027478495.1 Erythroxylum alaternifolium | reverse complement strand
CATGCTCCTCCAAGTAAACATAATAGTCTCGAAATTTAGAAGACTCAGTGGATCTAGGAATCCTTTCAGATCTCCTAGGTAGAACCACAACCACATCTGGGACTTGAGTATCAATGCCAACTTGTTGAGGAATTTCAATATCATTTACTGGATGAACAACATCATCATGAATAAGAGGAAACTGAATTACCTAAGGATGAAATATAACAGGTGTAGGAACACCAACATGATCCTCTCTGAAATCAACAACACGAGACTCATGTCTTTCATTATGTTCGATGTTCCATTCAAAATAGACAGCCCGATCTAATTCAGTGACTCTAGTAGTGTGATTGGGACAATAGAATCTTGAACCTCTTGAGTCAGTACAATAACCAATGAAATAACCTGAAATAGTTCTAAGATTAAGCTTCTTCGGCTGAGGATTATAAATCCTTACCTTGGCTTTACAACCCCAAACACAAAAATGCTTCAAACTGGGCTTCTTTCATGATATAAGATCAAAAGGAGTCTTTGGTATAGATTTACTAGGCACATGATTGAGAACATAAATAGTAGTCCTCAAAGCGTCTCCCCACAAGAACTCTAGTAAGGTGGAGTGACTTAACATACACCTAACCATGTTCATGAGAGTACGATTTCGCCTCTCTGCAATCCCATTTTGTTGAGGAGTGCCTGACATGATATATTGCGCTTTAATTCCACAATCCTGCAAGTATTTAGCAAAAGGGCCAGGGTTTCTACTAGTTTCATCATATCGACCATAATACTCACCACCTCTATCAGATCTTACACATTTAATCTCCTTCCCAAGTTTCAATTCAATAACATTTTTCAGTGATTTAAAAGCATCTAAGGATTTAGATTTCTCACGCAACAATTCAATCCAACCATACCGAGAAAAATTATCAATAAAGGTGATGAAGTACCTATAGCCTCCCATGGAAATAGGAGTAATGGGTCCACAGATATCTGTGTGAATTATCTGTAATGGTTTCTCACAAGTGTCAAAATCAGAGAAATCCAGATCATGTAAAATAGTTTCTTTAATCAATCTCTTCATTCTTTCCTTAGAGATATATCCTAACCATTTATGCCACAACATAGAAGATTTTTCAGTAACACTCCCACGTTTCTTTCCAACAATAGCATTAACATCATCATGTGGTCGGTCAAAACGAGAAGAATTAGCAATTAGCATAAACAATCCATCACACATAATTTCAGAACCAACAACAGTAGAACCATAGTACAAAACAATACCATTATTGATTATATGGAAAATGTATCCACAACTGTGTAAAACAGAAACTGAAATCAAATTCCTTCGTATAGAAGGCATATAAACAGTATCTTGCAAAAGCAAATTATGTCCACTACTCAACTTCAAGGAAACTACTCCTATATGCTCAACATTAACATTAGATCCATCTCCTAATTGCACCATCAACTCCCTTTTATTTGGCCTCCACCTGCTTTTGAACTCCTGCAATGAGTTCGTTACATGAATAGTGGCACTAGTGTCTAACCACCATGAATTATGAGGAACATCAACAAGATTTGATTCTAAACAGATAAAGAGTTGAGGTAAACCTTTCTTCTTTGCCAACCAATTCTGAAATTTTTCACAGTTACGCTGCCTATGCCCATGTTTATGACAAAAGTTACATTTTCCATTAAAAACAGGCTTTGGCTTGGCACTAGAACTCTCACCAAGCCCAGAAGGTAATATAGGTTTATCATTCCTCTTCTTCTTAAATTGAGGCTTACCATGTTTGTTTCTATTAAATTTCTTCTTCTCACCACTCTTGTGAGAAGTGTGGTGAATATTGTGGGACTTTCCCTTCTTAATAGTATGCTCCTCTTGAATAATTCATCAATGCTCTATTCATCTTTCTGAGCATGGTAAGTTGTCCTAAGAAAATCAAACTCAGATGGAAGAGATTCAAACACTTGCCTGATCAGATAATCCTCTCCCAACACAACTTTCATGGACTTCAACTTGTTATACCAGTTCACAAGCTTCATTACATGCTCACGCACACCACCCACGCCATCATACTTGGTTTTAGACAGAGAAGACAAGAGATTAGACTCTTTAGTCTTATCAAACTTCTAGAATTTTTCACCAACAGCCTTGAGATAATTTTTGGCATTATCAGTTTCAGTAATGCTCTTTTTAATAGTCTTCTCCATTGTGTACTTGATGGTCATCAGACAGACCTTGTTAGAACGTACGCACTTATCATATTTAGCTTTCTCTGCAGCGGAAGACTCAGCAGTGGGTTGTGCAAGCTCATCCTCAAGGAGAGCAACATCAGCATTTGAAACAGCCAAAAACAGATTCAAGGATTCAAGTCAGTCTTCATTATTGGTCCCATTTAGCTTAACCAAAGAATTCAAAGCTAGAAATTGATACAATGCAGGGAGATTTAGCAAATGTATCAACAACTAGCAAAATTGGGCAAACAACACAGCTAGGTTCTCATGTAATTACAATCTTGCCTAAGGGTCCTGAATTACAACACAGATCACCCAGAACATTAAATTATACCCTAAAGCTAATATTGATAGGATATTGAAAACTCAAAGACATAATTTAATGAATTAAACAAAGCATTAGAAACCACATTGATAAAGACAAACCGATAGGGTAAGTGCATCATTAACATAGTATCTAACGTATGCCCAATAACAACATCACAATAACATTTTGTAATAATTGGTCTCACGATAGGTAAGCACACAATTACACAAAATAAATGAAAAGAGTCCAATAATAGATTCCAAGATTGCCCTATAGGTTTCGGTTAGCACCACAATTACAAAATTAACCATATTAATCATATAATCTAACATTATATGTATAAACTACATCCAAAATTAATTTTGGTGCAAACTATATTACTACTGAAAGTACATAAGACCCCACAAGCCCAAAACATACAAGAAACAAGTACAAAAATTTTCAAGATAAAATTCGGAGAGTATATTATATATTTATCAATTTTAAATTTCGGGAAAAATAAAATAAATATTTCTATTATTCAAAAAATTCCATAATAAATACAATAAATTAGAACTAGGCAAATGGAGCAATCTGGCAAACTTTAGGACAAAATGATGAAGGGACGATGCCGCACGTGCCCCCACATGCCACCATTGTGTGTGGGGAAAGACCAGCCGGGTTGGGCTGCATCTTTCTCACCCGGAAGATTGGTATTTGGGTCGTCTGATCCGGTTCGTGACCTGACTTCAAAAAAATGCCATATCTCCCTCAATTTTGATTGATTTTTAACGAAATTGGTGTCATTAGAATCTTAATTTAACGATCTATCAAAGCCCTTAATCAATTTCACGAAAAAGCTACTTGAAAATTTTGAAAAAAAATGAAGAGGAACGTCTTACAGTTTTACGGGTGCGTTTTCGAGTTCTAGGTTTTAAAACCAAACAAGCGAAAAATTTTGACACCAAACCAAATCAAATCAACAACAACAAAAGGTTTCACAAAAAATAACGTAACAAAACCGAAAACCCCCAACAAAGAATTCATCATCTGGACTCGAAAAATTACCCAACAAAATTAGCAGTCACAATTAGGGTTATTAGCCTCTGATACCAATTGAAAGAATAATTAAATGAAATTATTGATTAATATCACGATTAATCAATATAATTAATCTAACCCTAGAATTGTAACATATTAGATTCATGAATTGAATGAACAAATACCTAGAAATTGAGGAATAATTAAGTCCATTGTTGTTTTCTGTGAAGCGAAGCGGCAAAAACACAGAGTATTGATTATTGCTATTCCAAACCTGATTAGAAAACCCGTACAGTTCTCAATGGGGTGACTGTATTTAAGGTTGGCTAGCAGTAGGACCTCTTGTGCACTGTAAACCATGGGCCAAGCCTACCCATCATAGCAAACCCATGAACACAGGCCCAATGACACGTTAGAGAGAATTACCAAGCCCAATTATCTTGACATCCAATTAATCGGGGTTTATTGTTTATTATGCTAGTCCACCAAATTAATGATTAAAATTCTATCACAACCTGATTGAAGTAGGCATTTGAATATGGAATTTTAGAGGTAGTATAGTAGAGTTGATTAATAAGAAAACTTTTAGACCTGATTTAATTTGTTCAGCCCGCCCTTGCGTATTTCATTTTTGCTGTGTTTAGATGTTTACATGTGATTTATCTCGTCTCATTATATATTTGCGGATTCTATAAGTCTTCAAGGTTAAAAGTTGAAGGCCTAAAATATCTTTGAAAAGAAGAAATACTAGAACTACACAATCTAATCTGATGAGCAGATTGTAGTCCATCTACATATATTTTGTGTATTTGCTTGATTATGATTAATCTATGCATGGAAACTAGTTGTTCATACTCGGTTTGTGTTAGGGTATGTTTAGGGAGTTATTTAAAAGCTATGATGTACTTAGAAAACCTCCTGAAGTTAGCTTCCTAAGCTTTAATTTTCGAAATATGCAAACTAAATATGAAATTGTTATTGTTAGAATGTTTATGCTAGTGAATCTGAGAGTTATAGGTTTGCAGCTATTTTCCTGTTTTCTCATCATGATTTTGACATACTTTTAAGTCTAATATGTCTGGAAATTCTAGCGAAAGATGATGAGATTAAATTGAATAAAAAAGGAGCACTTATGAATGTTCAAAGAAGCTGAATTGACATTGTTTACATCCTATTTTTGAGTTGTGCATTCAGTTCTGATTTTTTGACATTCCAACATGATTTTAGCTTGTTTTAAGTGCCAAAGACATGATAAATGACAGCTCATGTGTTGAATCATCTAACATTAAAAAAGAGATTCTAATAATCTCTTCTATTAACTCTTATATCTGACATGCTAATTTACAAGGAAAATGACGTGATAGACAATGGACATCATACAGGACTAAATTCATGCAATATAACATTGTTGACGTGGCAACATTAAGATCCCACCGTACCACGTGAATTTCTAGTCACACAGAATGACAGAAATAACGAGTATCACAATACATTATCATTGAAATTTACCATACGAGCTATAATGTAATTCATATTTTATTTAAAATTATAGATGTGTTGTCAATAAATATGTTAATAACGAACACTTTAGGTTTTTTGTCAACTGAGAGTAGTTGAATAAGTCTTCAACGAAAAATGTTTAGAAGGTGCTTGACCAAATAGTCTTTATTCTTAATGTATCAATATATACATATAAGTTCTTGAATAAATATTGACGATGCGATGCAAAAACTTGTACAAATCTCATGCTCCGTTTTCTTTTATCTATATTTGGAATCAGAATTAATGGATTCCAGCTCCAATACAACCTAAAGAGTATGCTAGGAGAAAGTATAATTGCTTTACGCAAATTAAAATTTAAAAGCCACCTTTTTAACTTTTGGTCTGGTTTGTATCTAAATTGCTATTTAAGCCTAAACGATTTTGGTGAGTTTTTGCCTTTTCTGGGCAACTTTGCGTACACATCATGCCTTAACACTTGCTTAAGTAAGCAACCATAAGCATTTTCCAGCTCCCTCCATCAAACTTCACAAAAAATTAATGGCGTTTATACGTGTGTCCATCATTGTCGTCGTTGATTCAAATTGGATGGAAAAGTTCAATCAGGTCCACAAGGTTAACTTATCCTCCACAACTTTGAAACTCCTTATCAAAACTTCCTCTTGCTTTCCAAAATTTCAGTTAGTAACTGATTGTCTAGCATTTACAGGATCTTCCACTTGACAATTGACATCAGCCTCTCTGGTTATGGGGACATGAGTTCTAACCTGACTTAACCGAGTTGGCTACGTAATTAAGATCGAGCTTTGCCAAACCTGGGCAATCAATATAAGGAAGCTGAGCACTCAGTATTTACAATCTGCAACTTACATTAAGCCCCAACAATAGGTGAGAAGTTGCAAAATTTGTATGATACGCGAAATTTACTCCTCGTATTAATGCACTGCAAATACTGAAGTCTGTTTCCCATTCAAGATCAATTGCAGGGTTGTTGGTATACAACTCAAAAAGGGGAAGAGAAAGTGTTCAAACTTTAACCTATTCAGCTCACTAGCAATCAAGTTTCGATCCGCTAATAACAGAGCAAAACACTCGACTATCTGGAGGCTCACCATTAGCCCACTTCATGATATACTGCGTCTCATAGTTACAACCTTCATTTCGCAGCTTTACATAACCTGCGGACATCACAAACACAAACCACCCATTACAACAATTGTTGTTATGACATCGTGTTGAAATTACTCACGTATGGATCTAACAGATATACTAATTCCACCAATAATAACACTTGATAATAATGTGCTTCCATTACCAACCTCCAACAAATCTCTAATAGAAAATGAAGCTCAAAACAACTTAATCAAGGCTAAAGAAACTGTACAGCTAATAAAAATATCACACCCAATGATCGACACAAGTTGTGTCGATCAACTAACACAGTAATGAATACAACATTGAGCCAGAAACTGAAAATTTGGAGGCAGAGGCAAAAACTAACCCAAAATCCAACACACTCAAATCTCAGAATGCAAGAAACAAAGAAGAAAAAGATCAAATGACCGACAAGAAACAGAGCTAGAGTCTGTTCTTACCTGCTGCCTTTGGGACCCCAATTTTCGGGAGTTTAATCCTTCATCAGGCTCATCAACAAGACCATTCATAGGTCAGTCCAGCCCTTCAGTATATGGCACTTAAATGCAAATATCCTCTCTTTATGATTCTTGGTAACCAAGTAAATCATCATCCATCAAAATCACATCTCAAACGTTCTGCTATACAAGTTGCCTGAGCTGGGCATTCTAATCTTTGAATCTTCATAGCCAGCAGCATAGAACTTGTTGAATCCAAGTCTCTCATTCCTGAGGAATTCTGCCATTGCTACATTATTTCCACCCTGCAACTCATTCCAGCTATCCCAGTGTCCATTTGGTGTGATCCAATTCCTCGACTGTGGCAGGGACAGCTGTGCAAAAGGAGGTGATAAATTGCTCACTTTTGATTGATCAACAAGCCTTGAAGAAATTCCATAAGAATCACCAAGAGGAGAAAAGCTAGCCCCATTGTCAGCGTATCTTAAGTTCTGGTGCTGAGAGAGAGATCTTTGCATCAGAAGTCTTGCCTCATTTTCAAAGGTATTCATGGGTTGCGGGAAATTTAATCTCATATCTAGGCCTGGACTGTTAAGCCCGCCATGAAGCCTCCCTTTACCAACAGCCAAAATTGCAGGATCCATAAACTCAATGTCTGTACTGCCACCAATATTTCCTGTTGGAGGAGCCAGATACGAATTTCTTAGCAATGAAGAAGAGTCGAGCAGATGATTCCCTACAAAGAGAGCATTAAATATGAGTGATCACAAAGCAGGTATCAGGTTTCAATGATATCAATGACAAATACGACACTAACCAGGTATACCG
Organism: Erythroxylum alaternifolium; assembly: GCA_027478495.1. Classification (NCBI taxonomy): domain Eukaryota; kingdom Viridiplantae; phylum Streptophyta; class Magnoliopsida; order Malpighiales; family Erythroxylaceae; genus Erythroxylum; species Erythroxylum alaternifolium. The sequence continues at coordinate 13,789,344 of JANIIA010000191.1, read as the reverse complement.
TCAAAAGTCTGGTCTACTCTCTCATGAGAAGAAAAGCCCGGAGGAGGAGCTCTATTTGGCACAGAGAATCCAGGTGGTGCAGAAATTGGAGCTCTGGAACCAGGTGCTGGCTCAAAAATAAAAAGATAGATAAGTTGCCAAATACACATGACTTATGGCACATCAACTTTATTGTTCATAAAAAATTTAACAGCTCAAAATGCAATGTAGTAGCAAAAAGAATCTGAGGAATATAATAAATATCTATTTGGAAATTGTGCACACTTAAGATAAAAAATGGTGCTTAAATTCCAAGCTTAAGATAAGAATATTTAATAACTCACCAGAAGGCCTATGAGAGAAGAGAGAGGCACCATTGGTAAAAGATTCAGACTCCTCAAAATTTCTTGAAGAAAGACCATTGACCATCCCAAGCTTATCCATATACAAGTTTCGGCTTTCAACCAAATCCTGGCTGAATGTGTGGTTCTTTGGCAACCGCCGAAAGTCACTAAAAGATGCATCTACATCAAATGCTTGATTTCTAGAATCCTCCTGTCTAGCAAAAGAGAATCTAGATTGATTGGTGTTTTGTGCTTTCCAAGAATTCGGCATTCGAAATGAATTAGATTGCGTATCATTTTCACCTAACAATTTTGCCAAATTTTGAGGCGAAGTTAATGAATCATCCCATGAATCAAGGTCCAGTGACAATATATTTGAAATTATGCTGCTTTCACCAGCATGAAAATTAGCAATACCATCAGCTTCACTCTGTGATGTCGTGATGTCCTTCCCTTCTTCATTTGTCAGATCTCTTTCTAAGCTAGAAGCACTGCCCATCAAGTTCTCAGGATAACCATTAGGTAATAACGAATTGGTAGGTGCATGTAAACTTGTATGGTTACTGAATCTATTTTCTAGACAAAGAGGGTCAGCATTTATGCCGGCCGTACCAACAATATCATTCTGCTGTAAAGAATAAGACCTAGAATGACTTGAAAGACGTAACGAATTAGCTGAATTCAGCATAGCACGAGTCATAACTTCTGGATCCTTCAGTCTCTGATTATCAAATGATATTATATCCTCCGCTTCAGAAATAGATTTATCACCAGCTTGGGAACACGGATCTGTTCTCCAATTAAATTGTTCCCTCAGATCACCTGTTCCATTAACAGCTGTGACAGGACCATCAGCAGCTGGTGCTGGTAAATGTTCTCTATATTGTTCAGGGTATGAATTCTGTAGCCCTAGACTCTCAGGTGATTTGACCATAGTGTATTCAGACAATGAACTACTAGATCTAGTTGATCCAGATATTTCATTTCTGATACTATTATCGACTCTCAAAGTAGACATACCAGAGCTTAAGTTTTGCAACTTCCAATCAGTTGCAGTAATTTCATCTTCTTCAGCAGTGCAAGAGTCCACATTATGCACAATGGAGCTTCCCATATTAGGTGCTATAGTATCCCAGTCATTCATAGAAGACAGGTTCGTTGATGACATAGTGGTGGTACAAGCAGTTGTAGCTAGTTTTTCGGGTTCAGTGGCTTGACCATCTCCACTGACAAATTTCTTTACGGGTTTCAACATATCCTGTTTACTTTTACCATTTGTAACTTCACATTCTTCATCCCAAGTTGCTTTCCCCCCTATATCAATATGCAATGTAGACACCTGGGCTGTGCTTGCAACTGGCATAGATAATGCCATTGTACTACTACCTGTGTCTGGTTTAGGTTTGGTGAGTCCATTTGAGTATGAACTTCCAAATTGTGGTTGGTTTGAAGCACGCATACCCCTGGCATATTAATTCATTTTAGAAACAAGAAAATTAATTATATAATTTACTGTCCACAAGCAAATGGCATACCATGAAGCTGCAGCAGGAAGAGCAATAGATCTACCAGAATTCCCATTGGGAGGAGAACCTTTGACTGAACTAATATTATTCTGCAAATAAACAAAGAAAACAGTTCTCAATCTCATATGTATCAATTGTCAAGATTGTTTAGAAGTTCAGAAGCAAATAAGCATTGTAGGACAAAATTAAAGTATTCAAGAGTAAAAAGAACTTACATTTGAAGGATTCCCGATAATTGGTTTTGCTGCAGAAACAGAACTATTGACACAATTGTCATCTAGAGGGGGAGGTAGCATACTCCCGGCCCGCCTTAGCATACTATTTGTTGCACCAGCAATTTGTTGAACTCTACTCCTTCAACATCACCAACAATTAATTGATCTTCCAATTATATCACAGAAAGTATACATATAACAAAATGCAAAATGAGGGCTATAGTATGAAACCAAAACAATAAATTTCTGAAAGAGGATGACAAAAACAAAATTCCAAACACAAAAATATGGAGAATTAAACTCTAATTTATAGATCTCATGTGAGCTTAAAAGATCCATTGAACACAACAAATGTTACCATTTGAAGAAAGGTTAACATTCAACCACAGTTTCATTTTAGTCACTTGTTTCTCCAGTATGAAGAGATGACTAAATGAAAATAAAACAAAACAACCGAGGCCAGTTAGAGACAAGACTGTCATTGTCAATAGAGGATTGAAGACAAAGAATACCACACTGACCACACTGACCTATTCCAGCATCATTTCAAAGGATAAGCAGGTGACAAAAGATAGAACAATATAGATTACATCTATTAAGAGACATAAACCATCATCCTCATGCAAATTATCAACAAATATAGATATACCTTGTATAGGCTGAAATTATCTCATCTTTTGTAAAACTATCTTCTTGAGAACCCATCTCGTGCAAGTATAGACAATCAGGATTGGTGCAAGGCTGAAATAAAGAGACGTTTATGCCAATTGAGTCACTTTACAGCTTAGATAATTCCACAAAGTAATTCTAATGAAGAGAGAAAATCTAATTATGTTCCATACCACATTTCTCAGCCAAGCGTGACAATACTTTGTTGTTCCAAAGCATGCCCTGATAATGCAGATACTGATCAGGAATTGCGTACAAACCATTTCTTTCTAAAATACCATCAGAAGTAGAAATGCACATACTTTAAAGATCTACCATCCAAAACAAACCCATGTACAGATTGAATACAACGAACTGCTTCTTCCTCCTTTGAGTAAGTTATATATCTTCAGCACAAAAGGAGCAGAAGCCAAGGTTAATCAACAGTACAAAAGACAATAAAGTTATAGAAAACGATCCAAGATCACAAAAATGGAGGAGCAATAAGATAGTTCTACTTCAGCATACGCTCTTCATCAAACCCAGCAAGTTTATTTTAATGGTTGACTGGTAAACATATTAAACTAAAAGTAAGTGGAACATTTGCAAACCCAGAACCAAACATGAAATGAGGCACTTACACACTACAAGTATTGTTTGGAAACTGTTGTATGACACCAGCTGCCGTTCGAGACATAGACACTTTTAGTACCTTTCCATACTGACCAAAATACTCTCTACGTTGGAGCAGCTGCTCAAAATACAGAAGAAAAAAAGGATAATCAGTTTCTGCTTTGAGATAAATATGAAAAGATAAGGAGGTGGATAGGATGAAAGGAAGGCTACATCTTCATCTGCAAGATTTAGTGGCAGCCCAACTATGTAAACAAGGTTCCGTTGAATCACTCGCACACTGCTAAGCTGTTTCCTTCCTTCAGATGGCTTTGTCCTTGCCTTTTGAGATTTCCTGCGCTCTGTACTAATTTCGGCCACCAATCTGGAAAACCATTCACATAATCAGGTTACGAGTACGAGGAAGAATGGGTTAATGCTATACAAGCCCTTCATACAAACAACCACCTCTCACAGCTTGCCGCCATCCCTACTATCTTTTCCTTGTCATAAGCAGTGCGACATGCTGGACATCGACCCTCTGTATCATCCTTCTCAGCCATGTCCATGATTTGGTGCCAGCACCATACACATATCTGCAATCGACATATGGTCACGCAATTAAGAACAATGATGACTCGCGTCCAAGCTCATTAATCTATTTCACCATACAGCACTCTTCTCTACAGATGAAAAAGACAATGCACTATATTTACCCATACAAGGCTGACACACAACTGATCCCGACCAACATCTCATTCTACTTTACTTCCTTTTAACTTAATTCCTTTTTCATGAACAGGGAAGCCAAGTTTAATTAACTAGAACTTTTTATTCATTTTTGCTATTTCTGAATTACAAGTCCCAAGGCATTCCTATCATAGTCTACAATATATAAAAGAATGCAGTAATGAAGGCAAATAGCAACAACGAAAACATTTTTCTCATCTAATTGCCCAGATAGGAAGGAAAAACAGGTAAAAACGCTGATAGAAGGGAAGGACTAAAGAAGAGAACATTGACTATATTCTCCCTATTAAGTCAATGCTACAAAATCAAGATACAAAATGCAGGGCTGATGGCTTGCAGAGTTACAAAAGGCTGAAACATTGCCTCTGCGCAGACAAGCTAGAAGACACGAATAGACACACACAAGTAGCTGCAATATCGCAATCTACTAGCTTCCAAGTGGCTAAAGATAGGAAGAACGATGCTTTTCTTTGACACCACATAAAGATCATAGATGGAAGACAAAATCACACTTGATCACGTATAGTTCCCATCAGAGAATAATAAAAAAGAACATTCTTGCTAGCCTCACAAACCTCATAGCCACATTTGCAAGGCTTGAGCTGTTGATCAGTCAAATCCATCTCCTCTGTGCAGAGTGGACAAGTTTTTTCTCCTTCGTCACTCATGGTTGCCCTGAAAAAACATCATCAAAAGTGAATCCATGAGGATACCAAACAAATACAATGTTTTCTTAAAATGGTGGAGTTAAACTGAACTACTAGACAGCCATGGGTTAAATTGAACTGAATTTCACTTCAAACTTAAACCTGGAGTGAGGATTTCAAGATTGTGTCATTACATAAATACATTAAGCAGTAAACTTAACAAAAGAGCAATCTTTTTAATCTTTTTGGTCGGAACAAAACTCTCGAACGTACATTAGACCGATTACAAACGAAAAAATAAAAACAAAATTCCATAACCAACTAATGAAGATTAAAATAAAAAACCTAGAAAAATCCCCAATCCCATCGAGTCAAAGGGCATAGCTCTCTCACCACAAAATTGTAAATCGGAGGTCAAAACAATACTCTCACACTCACAAAATCACAATCCGAATACCCATCTTAAACCCAAATCAGCAACAACTTCCCAACCACTGACAGATAAATCGATTACACATCACCGGAGCTATATCGCAGATCAAGATAACTAATCTAGAAAAAAGAAAACCTCACCAGAAAATTTCAAAAGATAAACAAGGAAAAAAATAAATCTAAAAAATCAGCTGCATGTCAAAAACGGATATCGAAATCAAGAAAATAAAAGGAACAGATCAAATCAAAAAAGAAACGGATTTTCCCAGATTTAGAGAAGAAGGAACAGGAAGTAGAGAAAAATTAGGGATCCTGAAAAGAAGAAGAAGATCGAGGGGTAGGACTGGAAAAAACATGGATTCTTTTTGAGGTGGAAGAAATAAGAGACTTACAGTTTAGGGATCGAGAACATGAAAGAATGAGAAAGGAGATAGATAGAGTCTATGACGATGAGATTGAGAGAAGCGAAGCACTCAGCGAGAGAGAGAGAGAGAAGCAAAGGAAACCACAGGAGAGGCTTTTAAAGGGCAAAATGGAAATGTGGAAGCCAGAAGGTGTCTTGCTCTCTGTTTGTGTGTATTGGTTTTGTTTGGATGGTTCTTTTCGGCTGCTGTTATTTTAGCGTACTCCTTTCCCATTTTTGCCCTTCAATTTTCTCTTCTTTCCCGATATCTGCCCCTCGTTCTCGTTGGGAACCGATGATTGCCGCGTTGGTGTTGTTTTGATTTTGATCGCACGGCCTACATTTGTTCTTGCCGTTGACGTAGTTACGTTGTTGATGCATTTGTTCACGAGGTCCTTGGATGTGCGGGGCCCCGTCCCCTCGTCCGGGCCCAGTTGGATGTTCCATCAGCCCAGCTAGGGCCACGTGTTGCTGTCTTGTGTATCGGACGGCCTTGATTAGATGAGAAGGTATTAATCAGTTTTGTCTATTCATATGACAGCACGGGGTGAGCTAAATAATCATGATCGGAGTCTCCTATTTACGACCTCGTCTTTAACAATAGTCAAAATTCTGTTGGTAGGGTAATTTTAAAAGTGTCAACTTTGTAATTTGAAATAAAATACACCCAATTAAACATAACTATAAAAAAACAATAGGAATTGAAAAGTCTATTTATAACTTTAAAAATAAGGTTACACGTTGTCTTCTTTATTTTTGTAACAAGCTGTTACAAAGAGAAACTTTTAAGAATTATACTAACATTTTCTTTTTGTCATTTGTTATCAGAAACTATCAAAATTCTTATGACCAGCAGTATCGCTATCAACCCATCAATTCCTTATATTCTCGTCTTTAACAATAAAGGATATGATGTTTAGAGCACTAAAATGAACACTCTCTTCATCTCTTAATACTTATAGGAGTATATAGAGAAAGGTTACAATGCAACATGAGTTGCATCTAAGATTCACAAAGAATGTCAAAAGGAAATTGCTAAACAAGTTGTAGATAGAAACCACCAAGTCAAAAAAAGTTTGAGATTTGCTCCAAAAGTGTTATCAATGTACTATAAATCTATATAGAATCTTTGAGAAATTTTTAAAGTTCTCTTGCAAAAAATAATGAGTTAGCTTGATGCATATTTTATAAAGACGATAGAAATTATGAGTCAAGTGCGACAGTATGTTAAGGATTTATCTAAATAAAAGGTTGTTAAAAAATGTTAAAAGAGTTCCTAGGAAATAAAGTTAACTAACTATTGATGAGTTTTAGGCTGTTTGCACTCATATGAAGACATGACCATGCGATATGATGATCAAGTTCTAAAGGAAAAATGCTTTTTATGCTATGGTACACTTATTTAAAGATAATTATAATGTTTACACTAAGTCACAACAGCAGTAATGTTGGGTCATATAAAGTACTTAAAATATTATAATTGATTACATCAAAACATTATATAATAAGAATAATATAAGTTTAGAAACATAACAACAAGAGTTCGTACTAAGGAACATAATAACCAAGTAAACATGAAACTTGAAATAAAAACACTTACAGTTAAATTTTTATATTTATATTATATATATAGAATTTAATATATATATTAAATACAGGTGAAACTTAAAGAAAAGAGAAAAATAGAAAACTTGAAAATTTATTTAATAACATATCCTTTCAAATTGGATTGGCTTTAATTTTTATTTAGTATGAAATTCTCTTCATTAAAGAGAGTCTCATCGTCGCTATCATTCAAACTCATTGCATCAAATGATATGTTAATACTTTCCATCCATGATTATCTTCCAAGTCGCTGTCATATACAAAACTTAGTTTTTTAGAAACTCAATTTACCAAAGATCGATACGGTAAAAGCAAAATAGATCTATAGAAATACTTATTCTAGTAAGAGTTTATATACAATTAAAATTAAATTATTAAGAAATTATGAGAAATTATATTGAACTTGATAATGATAATAATATACCTTTCTCTTAACAGCTTAACTCAAGTTGTATAGAAAAAAGACTAAATCATTTAATCTTTTGTGTTCCAATTTATTTATTTTTAGAATAGATAAATTCAAATGTGCTCCAGTCTCTTTCACGCTTAATTGTACTTAGACATTAACTGAGAATTTGAATTATAAACCTTTACAATTATAGAACACCAATTTCAAATTAGTTCCATTAAGTAATTGTAAGACAACAAAAGTAATTTATAAACAAGCAAAAGTTAAGAAATATATAAACGGATTAAGTTTGTTTTTTTATGTAATACAATAAGCATCCTAAAATCACTGCATACATCCTTGTATACCTCCATTTGTAAGCTAAGGAGATCTCGTATCATCTAAAGTGAAATAATTGTTGTAATAGTTAATGACATTCTTCTATTAACTTCAGTTTTTTTTAAAACAATAGACATTAGGATTTAGAAATTTCACATAAGCAAACAATAGAGAGTAAAGTTATCTTTTTCATAGAGTAAAGTTATCTTTTCATCTTTCATTAATGATTGGAACATAAAGTGTATAAAAGGAAGGCATATTTTTTATATTGGACTTTATTGCCTCCTTTGTCCTTTTTATAACATCACAAAAATATCTCATTGTTGCCTTCTTATCACTACCATCTAGACAAATTACTCTAACCAAAGGCTAACAAGATTGGATGATAAATTGACATTGAGACCAAAGTTTATGATCATCAAATATAATTATAGAAACCTGTATTTTAGTATTAGACCTAACATGTTAAGATGTAACTTACTTTTCATTTGTAAACATTTGTCTTAGCTCCTTCATTTGAGCAAAACACTAAAGTGATAAGAAATTAGTTGCAAATATTATAATGTAGGAAGACAAATTCTTACCATTAATGAAAATTTATTCTCATCATATTTAAAACTCATTCACGATTATAGATAAACTTTTATCACTTTTCTTGATTTTTGCACAATTTCACCAATGATAGAAAATTATCTAGCATCTCTTATATTTTTTAACATTAGATTAATGTAATATTAAGCCCAAAAAGCCTAATAGAAAGAATTATACCTACTTTATGACCTTTTTTTAGCTACTTTATAAGTAACATCATCGTTGGTGATGAATTGTACAATATTTCTAAGCCCAACTCATTCACAATTTTATCAAATATTTCAAACAAAGTATCATTATTTCTTATAAGTTGCATTAGTGGACTTCAAAAACATTCTCTTTAGTAAAATAAACCAAAAAGATTAACAGTAGGCTTATATCTTTTATTTGTCCAACCATCACAAGAGATTGAACACTCATAAGTTGTTCAAATCATTCTTCCTTCATTTAAAATTACTTTTTATTTAAAAAAAAGAGTTTCTCAGAAGATTACCTTTGTGGTCATCCTTTGTAGTCAAGAGCTTTAAATCTTGGATTGTAAAAGGAAATAACATCTGCCATAGGTTGGTAACAACAAGACTACTGCCATAGGTTGGCAACAATAAGACTAAGTAATACTGAATGAGTCACCTACATCACACCATCATCTAGTCATTGTCATTCACATAATAAGTTACTTGTTTAAATTGTAATGCACTACGAATTAAAGGTCAAGCTCCAAGAGTTGTTCATGGAGCAAAATTGTTAGACATTTGTTTTCTTCTCTTCCTTACATTAGTTGTAGTAATCCTTTTATGATGGATAGTAATGCCACCTTCAACATTGCTAGTTTCATCTTAACCACTGTAAAAAGAACTTCCACCACTAATTTTATAGTTAAGTCTTTTCCTTTTTTCTTTCTCATTTTGATACTCTTTAAGCAAATTTTTTATCTTCCATTTCACATTATGGATAACTTTCTTACAAGGTTTCACATTAACTTTGACTCCCAGCCAAATATTTATTTAATTTGGTGATTCCTCTATGTTTCAAATATTTGTTATAGTACAAATAGTATGATTCTTCATATTAAGAATCAATCTAGCATTAGTCCAAGTTGGATCATCAAATCTTCTTGAAGAGGTTAAACTATCAGAAGTACGTGAACTCCCCTCCATTTATATGTAAAAATAAATAAAGACATACGTCAAAATTTAATTAACAACTCCATAGATATAAAACACTAGTTTAAATTGTGGAATAGAGAAGTCTCTGTATATGTGTGAAGTTGATGTTTATAAAAATTCAAAAGTTATTACTTAGCTATAAATTTAAAAGACATTACTTACTTAGAAGTTAGTAATGAGAAGATTAATCATATATAAATAATTGAAAAAGTAAAATTCATAAAGCTAATATATTGAAACTGTTATTACCATATTCATGACATATCCATACAATTTCTTTGCTAATCTAAGGGATATAATTTTGATTTAGACATGTCAAACGTTGAATGAATATCGTAGAAGAAATTGAAAAATTATATATAGTTATATTAAAAATAGGCCGCTATTTCTATCTTAATTGCATCTTTCTTTTGACGATGCACATTGTAAAAATGGATTTATTATAAAATAAAAAGAAAAATTACTTAAACATTCATATTTTTACATTATGTTGAATAATGAGTATAAAACAAGGCAGATCTTAAAAGTCATTTTAATATAATAACAGAGAAATCAAATTACCTTAGGTTTAATATATTCATGGAGAAATTAAATTACTTAAACTTTAATATTAATTTCCACATAATTGATGGTATGAATGGATTTTGCTATATTTTTATATGTTATTTCATTTGAATTCATTCCTATTATTAGTGTTTAATTGCACCTTTTGTGTTCCTGTTGATTTTACATGTAGATTTAATGATGGAATACAAATACAAGATTAAAGTATGAAGTTTTGAAGCCATTAAGAGCTAGGAAGGTCGTCTATAATGTAACCCTCGAAGCTTTCCTTGCACTCTAAATGACAGCATCTTTGGAGTTACTCCTTGCTTCAAAATGCAGCTCAATTGACTTTTAAAAATCCAGCAGTATGACATCACCATCAGCGGTTAAGGAGAGGAGTTTCATGCAGACATCCTGCAGTGTCTGCATTTTCCACAAACATCTGCAGAAATGCAGACGTTTCCATAAGTTTTCAATTTGGTTGAAGGGTTACACATGAACAAGATGCGTGGACCAAAAACCAAGAAATTAATTCGTCACATCATCAAATAAAATCGTGAATAGTAGGCGTTAGAAACAAAAGAAGAGACAAAACAGTGGCGTGAAATAAGAAATAGAGAAGAGTGATACATGAATAGTAGGGTGGACCTTAAATTTAATTTGTCAAATCAATCAATAGTGAGAGAGGAGTAGCTTGCGACATTGAGAAGAGAGCCATAGAGAAGGGGTTTCGGTAGGGTATTTTTATGGGATCGAAGCATTTTCTTTAGAAAGATTCATAGAAGGCTAAGTTCTTGATGTCGGTTGGGAGACAACATCGACGCCAGTGACCAGGGTTAAGCATTTTTATTATTTTGTTGTTTCTTTCTCTCATTAGGAATTGATTATGTTATCTTGAGTTTATTGATTAGGTGTTTGAATGATGATGATTTTAATGCTCTATTGAATCATTTTTCATGAAAACCTATTGCTAGAATCAAATGTAATACATAATCTTTATATTCCCGATTCATGTGTATGGCTAATGGTTCCGAATCATTAGAGATAACATAATATAGGTTAAATAATCCGAGCTTGTGTGATTATTACATAGATTGGTCTATTTTTCTGTTTCATAATGTGGTTGTCTGGATAAACTTAGAGAGCTTATTCTAGGTTTCCTGATAACTAGGGTTAATTAACGAACGCTTTATAATTTGTTAATCTACGACTGATAATTGCTAAGAGAGATAAAAGAACAAAAAATCAATGAATTATGCTTAATTAAGGTGTAGGCCGAGATTGAACCAAAGAGCCATATCCCCACCAAATTTCCCAAATTTATCATTTTTCATATGTTTTCTTTAATTTGTTTTCACTAGGTTTATTTTATTTTATTTTCTTATCAAATCCAAAACCCCCTTTACCTAAACATCAATTAATTTCATTTCATAAGCTATCCGAACACTCCCTGTGGGATTGACCTAAACTCACCACTACTATACTAGTAGTCTAGTTATTTTATTTTAACTAGCGTTATGACGCGTTAGTCAATTGACAATGACAATGATCAACTTATTATTCAAAGCACACATATTTAAGAAGAAAAAAAAGGAAGAAGCTCTTTAGTGATTGATGTAACTGGTAAGAGTAATACCTTAAAGAATTTGTCAAACTATTCTTAAACAGAACTCACGACATGCCATTAACTTGTTGTTTAATTATTCAAGTCTTCAAAACATAACTCAAGAGCTAGGAACTTGAGGCATAATTGAAGAGAGAAGGAAGAGTAAAGACTAAAGAGTGTTGATTGTTGGAGAGAGGATCAAGTAGTTGATGATGGCAGTGAGGAGAGAAGCAAAAAGCATAGCAGAAGCATGGCGATTGGCAAGCTTATAAGCAGATAACAAAGGAAAAAACAAACAGAGAAGGAAACAAAAGGGAGGATGAGAAGTCGACGACTAATGGAGATTTGAGATTTGAGAAGAAGGTAGCTAGCTAAGATTTAAGAAGGCAATAAATTGGCATAAAGGAGGGGAGAGGAGAGGAAACTTGTTTTTAGTGTCTGTGAAAATGAGGGGGAGGGATGGCTTATGGTAAGGATTAGGACTGAATTAAGGGAAAATTTTTATCCTTTTCAATTTAGTCCCTTTAGTTTTTAAATTCACATTTAAGGATACGTATTGACTATTATTTTATATATCGACCGATACTTTGGCCTAGTATGAGATCAAGTCTTTCTATATTTTTTAGGACGGTATAGTATATACATACCAACTCTGATTAATACAGTATGATATCCCTCAAATAGTAAAAGAGGTCATGGTGATTATTTCTATCAAGAAAAAAAAGGTGGCTATGGTGGTAAACATTTAGTGATCAAAGTTAGAGTCACAATAATGAAGATAAAATTGGTAAACCCACAATCTCCAATGTTATTAATGTGATAAATTTGGCCATATTAGAAAAGTATTGCATGTTGAAGGAAAAACATGAGAAGCATGCTAATTTTGCTAAACAAGATGCAAATGATGAAAGTGAGAGTCTATTCTTCTTTTTTTATTAATCAACAATCACACTTTCAAATGTTTGGTTCATGGACAATCGGTGTAGTAATCATATGACAACAAATTGGAAGCTTTTATCATTTTAGATAAGTCATTTCAAACTCTAAAAATGGGAGATGGCATAGTTCATGAAGTATATAAAAAGGAAGTGTGCAACTATTCTCAAGTAGTAAAAAATGTATTAAAGATGTCCTTTATGATCGACTTCTTAATTTTAATATGTTGAACGGGGGTCAATTTTTATGAGAGGACTATTCGTTTTTTTAGGATTGTCTTATGCTATATTTTTCAATTAAAGTAAGAATTTTTTTTTCTCAAAGTATAAATGACCAATAGCAATATATTTCCCTTTCATGTTGAAAGTAAACAACGTACTTTAAAATTATTTTAAAGAGATAAGACTTGGTTGTGACATTATAGGTATAAGCATTTAAATTTCAAAAGTTTAAATGATTTATTATCTAAAAAATTAGTGGATGGAATGTCTCATATTTAAGGTCTTAAAATTTTTATAAGAGTTATTTTTGGAAAGCAACATCAAGAGACTTTTTCTAAAAGATAAGTTAGAAGAGTAGTTGGACCTATTGAGCTAGTGCATTGATAAATGCCAAATAAACTATATTTTTAATGTCATATTTAATGCATTTTGCTTCTTTATTCGAGAGTTTCTTATTGTTTATGGTACTTATTTTATTTCTATTGTACTTTTAGGTCCTATTTGCCTTCATATATAAAAAAGAGAAGAATTATGGTGAAATGGGGACTGAAAATGAAACAATTGAAGCTATTTTGGTGGGTGTTCATATAAGTCTACATGATCTTATGGCCACCTATGTAGCTCTTTATGATCATTTTTGTTTATGATTTTTTAAGATTAAAGTAAGATTGAGGGACACGGTTATTCACATGGTTGAGTGAGTGCTGTGTAAACTCCAAAAATCTTAAATTCGATATATAAATAGATAAAATGAAGAGAAAATGAGAAGAAGGAAAAAAAAGGTTCATATAAGGCTTGAAAAAACACAAATTGATGGCCTAGAACTATAGAGGGAACGAAGAATCAGCAAGGAAACATATTGGTGTAGAATTTAATCAATTTAAAGTGAATTTTATGAAGATTAAAAGGGATCTCATCATGGTTCTCTTAGTTTTCTATTTGTCCTTTAGTCATGATGGTATGATTATGAGCCAAACTTTTGATGGAACTTGGATTAGATGAACGTCGTGATTGACTTTGTAGTGATTTTATTTCAGCTTAATTCATTCTTTAGTTTCATTGAGATTCAATTATGTGTTCTTAATTATTCTTGAATTAATATTCTAGCATATTATTTCATGTATGATTTTGTGCAATTGAGATTGAGAAATCCTTTTGTATAAATAAATATACTATAATTGAAAGAAATTGCATACAAACCTAGAGATAGGTCGACATAAGTCCTCTAGATTAGGGTTAAACCAAATAGTGAAATACACAAATCAATTAATGTAATATTAGGAGTTGTAACTAGAAAGAGGTTTTAGTTAATTAACCGAGGGTTAGGTATCAATAGTCTTGATAAAGATATTAACATAAGATAGAAATTTTCATGGTCTAATAAACTAAAGATTAAATTGATTAGTGAAAACATAATTACATTAAAAGTCCTAACGGGATTCAAAATCTTGGTACCAATGTTTGCCTTAATTGTTTCTTAGTTTAGTTTTTGCTCTATTTAGTTAATTATGTTGTTATATTTTATTTTGTTATTTTAATTTTTCATTTAATTTATCTTAAAAACCATAATTTGTTAGGCTACATAATAGAAAAATGGTAAGTACTAGTAATTCTAGTGGCTGTAGGATCGACACGTAATTGTCAATGCTACCTACAACTACATTGTGTACTTGCAGTTTAAAACATAAAATTACATATCATGCATATAGAAGTTTGTCGACCAATGAAGGTCCCTTATTTAAATAATACAATTTACTTTGTTATGTTTGCTGATTGTTATAATAGGTTCAATGGGTCTGTTTTGCCCCAAAAAAAACATAAGCCTAATATATCTTTAAGAAATTCAGGGGTTGTTTTAAAATGCAAAGTGGACATTTCTTACAAATTTTAAAGATAGACCATGGTGCATTTATTTCCAAGAAATTTGAAAGTTTCCATTAAAAAATTAAAATTCTAAGGCAATTAAGAACTAGCTATAAATAATAACAAAACAATGTAAAAGACAGGAATAATAGAAGTCTTGCAAAAATGGGCCAAGAGTATGATTAAAGCAAAAGGGTTTCCCTAATTTTTAATATGAACCTTAGGTTAGAAATCATATAAAACTCGATTTACAAGAAATTGAAAATCTAGGATTGTCTTCAAATCAAGTAAGAAAAACTTGACCTTAATCAAACCAGTTGGTTAAAACCAAAGTTATTAGGATTATGATCCTACAAGTTGCCTTAATAAGATCAATTTAAGTTCTTGTCAAAGAACAAAGAGAAAATTGTCATATAGTGAAGAAAAATTCTCAAACTATATTATAAATAATAATATCTAACAAATTACATTAATAAAACAACCATAAATAGGTATAAAATCCTAATGGTTTGTTTGGTTCAATGGAATAGAAATTTTATTCCCTGTCTATTATTAACATTTATGTATTCTTGCGTTTAGTTAGAAAAAAAGAATGAGAATAACTATTATGAGGTTTTGTTATTCCCTAACCATAGGGAATAGTTAAAGTAGCTAAAGACTACCACACATTGTCTTTAGCTATTCCATATCATGAGGACTAATAATAATAATAATAATAATAATAATAATAATAATAAGTAGAAAATTAACAATAATAATAATTATTAATAATACGAATAATAAAATTAATAAGAATAATAAAACTAATAATAATAAATAAAATTAATTATAGTAACAATAATAATAAGTAGAAAAGTAGTAATAATAATAGTAAAATTAATAAGAATAATAAATTTAATAATAATAATAGTAATAATAATAATAATAATAATAAGTATAATAAGTTTAATAAAAATAAAAAAAATAATAAAAAAATATATAAAAATAATAAATTTAATAATAATAATTAATAATATTAAGAATAATAAAATTAATTA
>JANIIA010000191.1:13756491-13770007 GCA_027478495.1 Erythroxylum alaternifolium | reverse complement strand
GCCACCCTCGCGGGGCACGGATTCGGGTATCACAATCGATATCGGGTTCGGGTTCAGCGGGAGTTGGGGTGTTACATACACACATATTAATAATTATTTGGTTCTTCAAACTTTGTAACTACTCCTAAGTACATTTTTATGAAAAGCTAAGCTATTTATAAGTTTGGTAGGTTTTTATTAGGAAACTTTTTTTATTTACGTTTTATGGACATGGATCTAGTCTTTTACATAGAGGCAAATATTAGTGATGAATGTCGATCTGGTTACTCGACTAAGTCATGTTTTTATTAAGCTACTTGGTTGGAACATTATTATAGACTTTTGATGTGAAGGAACACATTTATGGTGCGTGTTGATCTGGTTACTCGACTATATCATGTTCTTAATTGGCTACTAGCTTTATTCATAACCCGAAGGCTAGCGAAATAGTTATTTATTTAAAAATTAGCAAACATTTTTTTAATTTAATGCCTACCTTATTACTTTAGCTACTCGTTTTCATAAAAAAATACTACCAAAGCTACTTAGTTGAAAGACTTAAAATTATGAATGAATGCGACAATTTAGAGGGTGACAAACTAACAATAAATCCTAATTAACCTGCATATTTAGCCATAAGTTTGCGAGCTCATGACTCTTTACAAACTAATAGATTATGTCAAAATTAAACCAATTTCATTCCATCTAAGCCATCGACACATTCACATAAT
The DNA here is from genome assembly GCA_027478495.1 of Erythroxylum alaternifolium. Classification (NCBI taxonomy): domain Eukaryota; kingdom Viridiplantae; phylum Streptophyta; class Magnoliopsida; order Malpighiales; family Erythroxylaceae; genus Erythroxylum; species Erythroxylum alaternifolium. The sequence goes on along the minus strand of JANIIA010000191.1, from coordinate 13,769,297 downwards.
TCACAACATGCAAACTATCATACAATATGCAAATTCACACTTAAAGTAAAGCGCACAACCCTCCCCACACTTAAACAACACATTGTCCTCAATGTTAGAAGGAGACAAACAAACACACATGGTGAGAAGTAATATAAAATAGAATAAAACAAAAAATGAAGATTAAATTTGAAATAAAAGGGTTAGAAACCAAGCCTCACGATGAGCGAGGTAGGAATGATGTCGAAAGTGGCAGTTGGACACCTTGAGCCTCGAAGTAGCGATGAATATGACGTATATCCCAGCTTTGACGTCGTTGTGTATGGGTCATCTCCTTCATCCTTCTAGAGTTCTCCGCAAGTGTATCTGTAGTTACCATGGTGTTGGCGGAGATTGTATCCAGCACTTTCTTCCAGTCAGGTTCTTCTATGTCTTCTTCCTCTTCGGACTCCTCACTAGTCGAGTCCTCTTTTGTCTACTGAGGTGGCGCTATGCTAGAACTCACCTGACTGGTCCTAATCTTCACATGAGTCTTTTGGTTGATGTCTCGGAGTTCTATGTTATAGGACTTTAGGATTTCAACACATCACAAATGATGGTGATTTAGAAAATCAGGGAGGTAGATAGTTAGGCCACTACCATCCATGCTATAGTACTCAGCAACGGTGAAAACCAAGTACCCCATACCTAAATTGTTGCTTCTTTTATGTAGAGTCACAACAATAGCATTCGGTACATATGTGGAGGTGCACACTAGGATGTTGTGATCCATGCACCATAATAGAAAAAGTTCCTTTCTTGAGCACTTGTTGGTTTTAGATTTGTCAAAAACCATTTTACACATGAGCACTCATAGGTTCGTATAATGTTGTTGTGGGCATTCTTAGCATTGAATCACTCTTACCCAATGAGCTTATTCTAATAGCGAGAACACGAAAATCATCGTGTTGATTGATAATGGAAGATTCGAGGAACCTACAAATATCACACATTATTTCAATATTTAGCTTATAAGTTTATCCCCGCAACCTAAACCACATTTCCTTATGGTCACTAGGTTTGAAATAAAGGGAAGTGAAGAATTTGAGAGTGAGTTCCTAGTAGATAGGATATTGGAAGTGTATAAACTTAGCCCATTGTATTCTTTCTGCTAGATTCTCTACCATTTCTCACAATTCTAGCTAATCAAGCGTATCAAAGTCAAAATATTTTGGGACTACTATTTGTTTAACATTAATGGATTGGAAACGAATACCTTCCTCCTCTATGTAGATTAGGATGGGTGCTTCAAAGTCCGCTGCCTTATTCTTTCACCTTTGTCCCGAGACTTGATTTTGTTTCGATGATTGGTTGCATTTTGCTAACTGCTTAATGCATGACATACTAGATTGCAAATAGGTGGAAGTTGGAATAAAGTGAAAATTTGGAAGTTTTTAGAGAGAATTGAGCGTGTTTGGAGGTTCTAAACTTGGAGAGATAATGTTAAAATGAAAGTGAGTGAAAAAATAAAGTGTGAAGTGAATATATAGGTGAAGGAAGGGTAAAATGGTAAAAATTTTAGATGAAAATTGTGTTGACAATTTCACCCTGTCGTAGGCCATAATCATGGCCTGTAATATTTTTAGCAATTTCTGATTTTTTTTCTTATTTTGTCCTTCTACACATTCCTGAGATCACTTCCTAACTCTTTATAGCTCTTTCACCTCTCTTTTGCTTACTTCCTCGATCATCTAACTCATGTTGAAGTCCTATACCTTCCCAACCTTATTTGGAAACAAAATAACCTAACTATGGAATTCAAACTATTTAAACATCAAAGGAATTAACAATCCATGGATTGCCCCTATGTAGCGCTTCTTTTAATGTTAGTAGGTCGACACTCTTTTTGTGCTCAAGGTGTTTCAAATGAATAATGTAATGGTAGCGCAGTCATCGATTTAACCATTTGCATATAAGCTACCATGCCCTGGGTTCCACCTTCCTTTTGCTTCACCTTCTCCTCCGTGATCGTTTCTTTCTAAATGCATTCTCAGGATCCTCAATATCTTCCCATTGTCCTCGAGGTTCGGTTTGTTTGATGGTAACTGTGAGTAGGGGAGAACTGTTGTCATTCTTTAACACAGTGAAGGTTATTTGATGCTTTCCAACCCTCAGAGTTAGTTCACCCTATCAACATCAATTATTAAGCGAGCAGTAGTCAATAATGGTCGTCCAAGGACCATAGGGGTTTCCACATCTTTTGCAATATCTAATACAAAGAAGTTTGTGGGGAAGGCAACAATATCAGTCTATATTTGCACATCCTTAATAATACCCTTAGGCCGATGAACTATTTGTCCACTATCTTCACTAGCATCGTAGTAGGTTCTAGCTCTTCTAACCTCAAATTTTGACTAAAGGTATGGGGCATCATATTAATACTCGCTCCTAAATTCTGTAAATTCCCTGTCTATTTTAACTCCACTAATACTGCAAGGAATGTAAAAATCCCCAGGGTCCTTTTTCTTCTATGTTATATTAGTTCTTCCACTGTGTGCTCCTTAACCTTCTTCTTAATTAATTCCCTTAGTTTGAGCCTCGTTTGTAGATGTTTTGTTATGTCCTCAACATTGTTTAATTCAACTTCCTTAGAATTCCTCGTCGCCTTATTTAAATGTGACTTTCGTTGAGTTAGAATAGGGTACAAAAATTTAGGTCGAAGTTCCTTGATTGGCTTAATCACAAGCTCACATTGAAGGATTTCCATATTTGCTTGTCCTTCTCCATTATCTCCATCTTCTTTCGTATGTTTGAGTTTCTTTTCCTGGTTCTGACTAATGGCCATGATCCGTTCCTTTGGGTTAGATTCGATGTTGATTGGAATGGTTCCTGTATTTCGAGTTGAAATTGCCTCTACTAATTGACCTACTTGGACTTCTAGATTGTGCATTGAGGAAGAATGGTTCTTAGTGACTTGCTCGAATTTGCTTTTAAGTCTCTTACGTGCATGCTCCATGCCTCTAATTTTATCTAAAGTCCTATCTAACTTGGATTCCATTGAGCTTGGTTTATCTTGTTGGAAACCTAGTTGTCCTTAGGGTTTGAATTGTCCTCCAACATTGTTCGTCCAAGAGAAGTTAGGGTGATTCAACTAGGGTTGTATGTATTAGAGTAAGGATTGTTTCCCCCTCCTCATCCATATTGAGCTGCCATATAATTAACTTGCTCTGGATCGTTATCCTTTATCAAGAAGCAGTCCACCGTATCGTGGTCCATTTATCCATACAGTTCACACTTTAGTTGCATGACTTTTATCAAAGTTGAGGACGAAGATTTCATATTATTGGCCTATCGAGTTAAGTTGTCAATTTTCACCTGCGTCTTCGTCATTTGATCAACAGCTACAACTCCTTTTTATTCTCAGAAGATAGCGAGTTGTCTACTCCGCTCATTCATCCATAGTCAACTATTACTCGCCATCTCCTCTATCAGCTCTTTTGCTTTATCTACCATCTTTCTCATTAGTGATCCTCCCAAAGTTGCATCAATCGTGCCTCTTATATGTGGGGTTACTTCATTATAGAATGTTTGCGATAAGAACTCCTTAGGTAAGTTATGGTGTGGGCATTTTTCATTGTAAGTCCTTGTATCATTCCCACGCTTTATAGATCAATTCCACATCACTTGTTGGAAGCTGTTAATCTCTTTGATAATCTTTGTGGTCTTAGTAAGGGGAAAATACTTATTTAAAAAGGCACGAACTAGTTGATCCTAAGTGGTGACATTGGTTAGGTTGAGAGAGTGGTACCAGGCCTTTGCTCTATCTCTTAGGGTAAAAGAGAAGAGCCTAATTCTGACGCATCCTTCGACACTTAATGGTACCGAAAGCTATCGTAGATTTCAAGGAAATTTACTATATGTGTATTGGGATCTTCATTCGTTAGTCCATAAAATTGCAGATTCTGTTGAAGCATGTTTAGGAGGGCTGGTTTAATTTCAAAAGAGACTGCTTATATGGGTGGCCTAGCTACTCTTTGATTAGCCGCATTGAAACCTGGTCTTATGAAATCCATAAAGGGTTCTTTGTTGGCATCCTTGGTTCGCTCCATGATCCAAATCTTGCAGAAATTCGTCAGCCCTTATTACTTTCGCGATTTCTTCTTCTTCTTCATACCGAGCTTTCCTAATTGATTGTTCTAATCGAGTAATATCTAGCTCTAAGGTTTCAGCTACATGACTTAAACTTCTCGTGACTCTTGTGGTCATGCACGAGTACGAATTCAGAAATAGAAAGAAAGAATAGAAACTAAAAATTAACTAAAATGCCTTAAACTAAAGAATTAAGCTAATCACCTCCCCTGCAACAGTGCCATAAACTTGATCGGTGGTTAGTTGTTTGTAAGTTTTAATTATTGACCCTCGATAATTCACAAGTGCACGGTTCATTAGCGTAGTACCAAAGGTGTCGATCCCATGAGGAGGGAACTAATCTAATCCTAAAATCTGAGGCTATAAACAAATAACAGAAATTTAAGATGCAACGAAACTAATATAAGGATTTAATTCAATCAATCAAATTAAGAATCAAATATGAAAATACTAATTACTAAGCAATTGCAACACACCCAAAAATCAACCGAAAGAAATTACCAATTGAGAGAAAGGGAATTTTACCTATCTTTAATGCTAACCTAACTGATTATGAATTATTGGATTGTTGGTTCTATACTATCCTAGGGTTGATTACTCTCTCCCGAGTTATAATTATTAATCCTAAATCATACACCCTAATCAGGTTATAGAGGTTGCCATCTCTCCATTCACAACCTATCTAAAATCCTAATTAGTTCTGAAATTCTCTAATAAACTGTCGGAAACCTATGCAGGATCTCTCTTCGCACAATTTCTCGATCTGATTCAATTCTTGTTTCTATTAAATCAACAAACTCTCATTAGCCCAATTTAATCTTTTTTTCATACAATTCATCCTCTCAGTTTATTATTGAATTATGCAATCACAGAATCAAACCACAACAAATCCAATAAACAAATAAATAATCATATTTTCATTAATTTAAGAATAAAAATATGAAGGCAAGTTTATAATATCCTCGATATTCTAGATCCTATCATCACTGTTCAATCCAATTATATACAATAATAAAACTGAAAATAAACAAGAAATATAATTTAAATAGATGATGGGAGGTAGAGACGTTGAGAAACCTCCTAATCTAGGAAGTACGTCGAGTTAGCTTCTTCTCCTCTTCTCTTCCTCTATCTCTCAATGATTTCTCTTTAGGGTCTCAAGGTGGCTGATGCAAAAACTCCTCTCTTCCTCTTTTCTTGTTCTTTAGATATCCTCTTATGATTTGGGTAACCCTAGGGTTTTTTGAGATTCGAAAGGTCAAAAAAATCCCTCAAAACTTGATGTTCTTGAGTGTTTGCGCGTCTGCCTGATGTAAGCCACAATTATGGGCCATTTCTTGAGCTTCTTCATGATCGTGGCATGTAGGCCACGATCATGGGCCAACTCTGGTGCTTCTATCATGATCGTGGCCACGATCATGGGCCGCAATCCAAAATTTATCCGTTCTTTGATGTTGACCCTGAAATGCTAGCAAACACATTAAGATATCTCAAAAACATAATATTTAAGTTCAAAGACTTGGTACATGTTGTACTTATTAAAAATGGTACCAATATTACTGGCACTGTACCATACCATGGTACGAACTTATATCTGTTGAAAATAATACTTATTGAGTACTATAAAATTTCTAAACTTTGGACTAAATAGAAAAGAGAATTAAAATTTCTTAACCTTAACCTAACCTTCCTTTTTTACTTTCCCCATTCGGTTGCCTCTCTAAAGTCCTAACATCTTAACTCTCGTTGTCTCACCATCTAGTCACTTCATCATCGATGTCCTTGTCACCAAGTAGCTCCTATCGTTACTATGCAACTTACTGCTATTGCCATGTTGCTCCTGGCTATAGTAACTTCAACTCTCTTATAAAAATCTGTTAATTAATTTTAGAAGATAAATCCACCTTACTAGTTACATTATTTGTTGAGTACGAGGCCACGTTATAAGGTCTAATACCTATTAAAGGCTTTTTTATTCTTAATTACTTAAATAAATTTAAAAGAAAGAAAGGAAAAAGAAATTAACATTAGCATCTTCATTCTTTATTGATATAAAAATGAGTTTGTTCAAGTGAAATGTGGATAAGAAATAGTAGATTCTATTTTTGTTTTGTTTTTATTTCTCTAAATGGGTTTCTAAGCTTTAGACTTAGAGAATCTAAAAAAGGATTGTTTTTATTTGTATGAATACAATTAAGAGATTTGAGCCATTTTTTCTATAGAGTCTATATCTCAAGAATTTTATTATGTGAACATGTTCTTGATGTTAATATAGACATGGGAGCTGGATTAAAGTGTGATAAAATCTTTGCATATATAAATATGCTTATCCATATCTACAAATACTTCCATTTTTCACATTATACATTTTCATATATAAGTTTTAAATATATATTTAAGGAATATTAGGTATTGTCTAATAATATCTAAAAACAAATTGAACAATTATAGTGTATAGCCCTTTCCTCATAATGATATGCATCTTTAAATAGTAACAATCTGAAAAAGAAAATTATTAAGATTGTAACTAAAACCACCAATCTATAATATGATCAAGAGAAATGAATTGTGTTTTAAATTTTCATCTAGGTTGTCTAATAAATCACATTTTGCGTATTCTAGTTGTCATGTATTTCTAATTTGTTAGTAAGCATTTTTAACTTTGAAATTAATGTTGTAAAGGTGTCAATATTTGTTTATATATTAATTATGGTTAATATATTTTCAGTAAATTTACTTTCATATGTAAAAACCTTATTTTTGATATAAAGTTATTAATCTACTATCGATTTATGTCTTTATTTATTAATTTAATATTGACTTATGTCTTTATTTATTTTTACATGTAAATAGAGGAAAGTTTAAGTACTCTTGATAATTCGATGATCCATCTTAAGCTCATTTTAGATTAGTTCCTGGTATAAAGAACCCTACTATTTGTTTATATTTCAATAAACTTTTGAAAGGTGTGGAAATCATTAGAGTAAATAAGCATTTAGCTAGGATCTTTGTAAGAAAGTTAGCTATAACGTGAAATGGTAGATGAAAACTTTCCTTAAAGAGTATTAGAATGAGAAAGATGGAAATCAAAGATTGAAATATTAAATTGGTAGTGGAAATCCTTTTATGGAGGTTAGGATGATACTAGCAATGTTGAAGCTGGTATTTCTACCTAACAAGAAAAGATTGTTGTGAATGATGTGAAGAAGAGAAGAAGTAGTTGTTTACCTTTATTATTTCATAAATAACTCCTGAAGCTCCACCTTGAATTCATATTGCCTTACAATCTAAAAAAGCATGTCTTAATGAGGACATGATAATGCTAAATGGTGGTATGATGTAGGTGTATCATTTACTATTTCTCAATCTTATTATTACTAGCTTATAGTGGATGCTATTGTCTTTTACAGTCTAAGATATAAAGCTCCTTCAATTGATGACTATAGAGATAATCTTTTGTATCACTCTGTTTGTGAAACAAAAAGTAATTTAGATGAAAGAAGAATGACTTGGACAATTTATGAGTGTTCAATCATGTGTAATGGTTGGATAAATAGAAGATATAAGCCTATTATCAAAATTTTAGTTTATTATACTAAAGGGATGATGTTTTTAAATTCCATTGATACAACTGATCTTGTAAGAAATGTCGATACTCTGTTTGAGATATTTTGAGGAAGTTGTGAATGACGTTAGGTCTAAAAATATTATACAATTAATTATTGATAATGATTATGCTTATAAAGCAAGTAAGCAACTAAGAAAAGGTTGTAAAGTAAGTATAATTCCTTTTATTAAACTTAATGTGTTGTACAATGCATTGACCTGATGTTGGAAAATATAAGAGCTTCTAGATACTTTCCTATCATTGATGAAAATATGCAAAAAGCAAGAAAATTGACTAATTTCATTTATAATCATACATAGGCTCTAAAATTTATGAGAAAGTGTGGTAAGAATTCGTGTCATTTTGCTATTATAAGATTTACAAATAATTTCTTATTACTTTATTACTTTTTCTAATAAAGATGGAGCTAAGACAAATGATTATAAGTAACAAGTGTGTTGTATCTTACTACATTAGGTCTAAAGCTGGAATGGAGGTTTCAAGAATTATACCTAAAAATAATAAATTTTGGTTCCAATTTTAGTTTGTCATCAAAATTTATTAGCCTTTGGTGAGAGCAATTTGTCTGGCTGATAATCACGAAAGACAACAATAAGTTATTTTTATGATTCCATAGAAAAGACAGAAGAAGTAATCAAGGTCAATCTGAAAAATAAGTCTTCCTTGTATATACCTTATCTTACAGTCATTATTGAAAGATAGAAAAGAACACTTTACTCTTAGTTGTTTGCTATTAGGGCATTTTCAAATCTTATTATCTATTTTAGATCAAGTTATACAAAGAAAGTTAGAGTTAATAGGAGAATGATATTAACTATCATAATAATTGTTTCATATGAGATGATGGATGATCTTTTTAGCTTACAAATTGAGGCATATATGGATGCATATGGTGATTTTAAAATGTCTATTGCAATTCGTAAAAGAGACAAACTTAATCCATCTATATGTTTCTTTGTTTTTGTTACTTTTTTAAATTAATCATCAATTTTTTTATTTATAATGTTACTTTTATTGTCTTACAATTGCTTGGTGGGACAAATTCAAAAGTGTTATTTCCAAATTACAAAGGTCTTTAATTCTAATTATGAGTCAAATTGTGAGTATAACTGGGTATGAAAGGAATTGAAGTCCTTTTAAATTCATCTATTCCAAGAAAAAGAAAAAGGAATATATTGGAACACAAACGATTGAACGATTTGGTCTTTATTTGATGCAATTTAAAGTTTCGAGAAAGATATGTTATTATCATTATTAAATTGCATATAATTTTTTAAATTTTTAGAAATTATTTTTTATTTGTTTACTAAGACTCTTAATAGAATAAATAGTTATCTAGATCTAGTTTACATTGACATATCGATTTTTTAGCAAATTAAGTTTCTAAGAAACCATGTTTTATAGATAAGAGTGATTTTGAAGATAATCTTGAATGAGAAAGTATTGACATGCTATTTAGTGCAATGAATTTGAATGATGGTGGTGATGAGAATCCTCTCATTGATAAGGATTTTTAACTAAATGAAAATTATAACTAGTGCGATTTGAGCAAATATGCCATTGAATGAAGTTTTAAGTTTTTTTTCTCTTTCTTTTAATCTCATTTGTATTTAATGTATATGACAAATTCTATATATGCAATATAAATATAAAACTTTTAATTATAGGTATTTTGTTTCAGCTTTCATTTCTACTTTATTGTATTCCTTGGAAAAATTTTTATTGTAATACTTATGGACCTATATTATGCTTACTGTAAGATGTTTTGATGTAATTATTCTTTACTATATGATGTAAATTGTAATGTTTTTATGTATTTTATATTATTATTAGTTTTATATATGTATGACAATAAAAAATAATTTTCTTATATTGATTGTGGTTCTTGTTTATATGTAAAATATGTGAAAACTAATATTAATATAAATAACAAGAAAAACGTTAATTCAAATATATATTATTATAATATTTTGAGATAAGGTTAACGTAAACTTAAAAATGATATAGTATAATATATTGAGGGAACATTTTAAAATTTTATAAAATCCAAAGACTATTTTATAATTTTAAAAATTACTTAAAACAATACTTAATATTGATGGATATTGGTATTATACCATATCTAAATTTTGTATTGAGTTTGTTAGGGTATCATAATCTTGGCTAGAAGTTGAATGATATTTGGAAACACCTTTATGCCTTAATCCACTTTTCATGTTAATAAATACGTACAACAAATTATGTATCTCTACATAATGTTACAATTCCACCACATTAGCTATCTCTTTATTCAATCCACTAATGAATATTGCCATAGTAGTGTCACGATGTTAGACCCCATTTTCGGAGTCTAACTTAGGAGTCATACGTGAGTGCATCATTCTGTAGGGTTCTTTTAATAGAACCTTATTATCCATCATAGGTTTGTCTTCATTCTCATAACATCCCAAAATTTCATACTTGAACACTTGATATACAACAATCCATTCTTATTTTTATATCCTCAATCGTCATCCCAAACAAATCACTCATTTTTATCTCTCCTTTCCATATCAATCTAAGCACATTTCAAGTTCCATTCAAGCCTAAATGTATCATAGGAAAGCAATGAGAGGTCCACAATATGTACATATACATGATTTGGGACAATAAGCCTAACTTTCACTAGGGATGTCAGATTAAGACCATTTAAATATGGTTTTGAAGAGGACTTCGAGTTCTACAACTTCCGTGAAGACCCCAAAGAGCGATTTTGCCATCTAGAGGATCAAAAAATTTCACATTTTCATAACTGTCCCGAGAATGTCCGTTTAGCAGACATATGTCCCTCTAAATGGTCATGAATTGAGCTGAAACACTGGAATTCCCAAGAAGGTCCACCCAGCAGACATCAAGTCCTCCCAACGGACATTTATGGGTGAAATTCCAGATTTCTAACTCCTACAAGTTACCTATGACCCCTTTTATGCCTATCTATCATTTCTAACTTATTTTCCTCATCATTTTCACCTCCATTCTAATTCAATATCATTTACAACCAAATCATAATCTATGATTGATCATCAACCCAAAAACATAACATTCAAACTTATGCACATTCATCAATATCACATAAGCATAACATCAATCATGTCTATACATACTTCAATGTTTTAGCACACATTCCACTCCAATGTCACCTTCCCTTTATCTATGAACTACCATCCTAATTCCTCCCATTTGAAAACACCAAAGTACTCTTTTTCTATTAACTCAAGTTAAGAAAAAGTCTACAAAATGTCCAACATTCACCCTGTGCAGTATCACTAACTTGTAAAAAGCATAACTCTCAACTCCGATCTCTAAATCACCCTAGATTAATACAGTTTTTTCCCTTGAAGTCAGAACACAGATTTTACCCCTATGAATGCTTGAAAATGCAATGTGAAAACTTAGAAAGTCATGAGTAAACATAAATATATTTCATTAAAATCAAAAGAAAAGTGTTTTACAAAGCTTTAATGGGCATTTCAAGAACCAAATACATCATTGTTCTCATAATCCAAAAATACAAAATATATATGAATAATACTTGAAATGAGGATAAAACCTTATGTTTTTATAAACTAACTTAACTACAAAAATATGTAAACTTGGAATGATTCCTTGACTCTTTATCACTTGATCTCTTGCTCTTCACCTGGAGATGGGGAGGAATGGGAGGTGAGCATAAAAGCTCATGGGTAACAAGTTTATAGCGAAGAAACAAGCAAAACCATTGAAAAATATTCATTGCCATAACAAATTGCATTGAATCCATAGAACACATATTTCTCAAATTCTCAAGCTTGTCAAATGATTTATCAACATAAGTCATATGTTTCTCAACTTGTCAAACAATCATAAACACATAAGCAATCATAATGGTTTGGGTAGTCCATAAACATGAGGGAGTTCTTGCGAATCTCCAGTAATAACAGAATAGGCCACTTTGGGTAGTGCATAAAAATGAGGGAGTCCATGAAGGAGCTCTATGCCACAACAGGTAGGCAGAAGAAGCCTTTGACATGGTCGACGTGCACGTGACATAATAGAATGGACCACCACAAACCTACACAAATATGAATTTCATATTTTGTAACATTTTGCACATTTCGAAATCATAATTTCCAAAAGCATGATATTTTTCAAATACAATTTCCATCATCATTTCATAAATCATCATCAAGATTCATGTACCAAACATTTAGCAATTATTTAAATCATTGAATAAGCAATAACTGCAACATTTATAAAGTAATTGAAATCATTTAACTTTATTGATTTTGAAAAATACTCATGGCTCATTAACTCAACTATAAACATGTAACCCACATTGATTCCTTGCTTAAAAATGGCCCTCCTCTTGCTCCTCTTGCCTCTCTTGATTCCCTTTAACATTGGCAAAATTCCAATTCAATAGGGATACAAATTGAGAACCCAAAAAGCATATTCACTAAAAATTGATTCTATAATACTTAAACTCATGTATTTCCTAAGCTTCATGAACCAAAACCTTTCAAAAAATCCAAAGGATTAAAAATGCACGTATTTTGAATCTTCCCCAAATAATGAGAATTTTGGCTCAAATGGAAGCTCTTCTCTTTCTCTTTCTTTTTCTCTTCTGGAACAACCTCAAAATCACTCTTAAAAGATAAGAAAAGATGAAACCCTAACTTGTTTCTTCTTCTTTTCTCTCTAATGGACGAAACTGTCTCCCATCTTTCTTTCTTTTTCACGTTTTTCACTCTTCTTTCTCTCCCTTATTCACGTTTTTCTCCTTCTTAAGAGCAAGACAACACTTTTCCTCTTCCAATTTTTGTAACACCCCATTACCCTAGGGTACGCACTGGGATGCCTGTAGGTCATTCCGATACATATCCTAAGATAAGGGAGTGCTGCGTGCACTCACTACAGTACTCCATATGGCATCATATCAATTTATATCATTAAAGCTGTAATTGTAAATCACAAGATTTTTTTAAATCAAATTCTTCCTCTTTTCATTACACAAAATCAACAGTTTGATACATCAAGTGTACAGTCTGTACAT
>JANIIA010000191.1:13737524-13750970 GCA_027478495.1 Erythroxylum alaternifolium | reverse complement strand
TGAGATGTGGTAATTTACCACATCTGGACCCGTTTCTTTGGTCCGACCCGTTCTCTGGAAACGGGATGTTACAAATAAGGACCTGTATTCAACATGTGTTCAACCTATATTCTATGCTGGTTCATTCTATTTCTTCTTCTTTTTGCCAAAGTAACACATGAATAACATAGGGTTATGTTTAAAACATTTTGGTGATAATTATCACAAGAAAGAAATCAAAAAGGGTGTAAGCAACATAAGCACCTACACAATCTTGTGTTTAACTAAATTTTTAAGGTTTCATGATAAAAAGATTAGATAGGAGAAGAGAAAAGGGAGAGAGATGTTTGGAAGGACTAGAAATTATTAAGATTAATCAAAAACATTAAGATTCTAGAGCCATAAGAATCCATCCCTTTATCTTATCTTCTTTATTTTTCTTTATTAGCTTACTTTGTTCTATTATAAACTAAATTACGATATAGATTTAGATTAGATAAACAACATAATTATAGTATGAATTGATTTCTTGAATTTTAATGGAAGATTCTATTTTCTTGATAATTGTTCATTTTTATATTGTGTTGAATTGGGACATGCTAGTGTTTTAATTTAATGTCAGATTTCATACATTCACATCAATAGATGATATGTATGAATATATCACAACATAAATAAAGAGGATTGTATGTGTTGACGAAGATAGAACTATGTGATCTTTTTGAGTTAGGGTGAAATATATCATGGGAATTCATAAAGCGAATTAATATGTTCTTTGGTTTCTTTGATTAGAAAGAGCTTTTGGTTAATTAACTTAAGGATAAGGATTATATTGCTCAAGAGGGAATATTTATAATTGACCGACTAGATCTATTGCACATGCTAATTGTTTATTCTTATCTATCACATTTACTAATTGACTCCTATTTGTTACTTGATTATTGTTTATTTTTCTTTAATTCCAATCTCTCATTTAGTTGAATTTGATAATACAAAGACAATCACTACTAGTAGCTATAGTCCTCGAGAATCGACACTTGACTCATTTAAACTATACTATAGAAATTAACAGGTTCACTGACTTTAGTGATTCTTTGGTATTATTCTGTGTTTTGTATCATTTTTATCATAGCATAGTTGAAAGCTAAAGGTATCAAGTTTCAAAGTCCTTAGTTGTTTTGCACATATTGATATACCATTTCAAAAGATGTACAAATTTGATGGTAATGATGTTAAATGTATATTTATTAGTTATAGTGTTAAAACTAAAGGGTACCATTCCTATAATCTTTCCACTTATAAACTAATTATTAGTTATAATATTATATTTTATTAGAAAAGTCTATGAAAATGGACTAATAAGCAAGGCTACTTAAATATTGGCTAATAATATAACGCTTTACTTTTGGTTAATGAAACTAACGATGTTGATCATGGTTCATCTTCTTTAACAAATTCACAAAATTCTAGCAACTCTACACCTTCAAATTCAATCTACACTTCAAGCTCTTTAATAAATCCACCAAGAAAAGGATGTTCCTTAAAGGAGACTTATAAGTAGATGAAACAATAGTTTACTGCAGCTTAAAAACCAAATTATTTTGAAGTTATTATGCAAATTAAAGAGTGGTGTGGAAGAATATATAAAGAAGTCAAAGCATTTTGGAAGCAGGATACTTAGACCTTACCGACTTACGAAAAGACAAAGATAAATTAGCATATAGTGATTTTAATGGTTCGATACAAAAGTATAAGGCACTCTTGCTGCTCGAGGCTACATGTAATGAGAAAGTATTTATTTCAAAAAGAATTTGTACCTTTTAGTTAGATTTGATCTGTTTGAGAATAATTTTTGGCTATTTTTGCACATTTATAAGTGGCATATCTATTAATTTGATGTCAAAATTGTATTTTCAAATGGTTTTTTAATAAAAAGAAAAGTTTATAGAATAGTTGGTAGGTCATGATATTAAAGGGCAAGAAAAGAAGATCCACCGGCTCAAGAAAACCTCATATGGCATTGAGCAAGTATTAAGGGCATGGAACTTGAAAATTAATGAGTATTTCAATAAGATTATACTCCATACAAGTTCAAGTGAGCCAAATTAGTATGTCAAAAATCAATATTTTAAAAATCGGACCGGAAGTTAAGCCAATAAGATAAGATGTTTAAAGTTTAAAATACTCAATTAGTATTAGGCCGTTATAGAACTGTCTAAAGATTGAATAAAATTAAACAATTTGAAATATGATTAAAAGAGATTGTTTTTACTTATCAAAGAATTTGAAATTTAATTAAAAATATTATTAAATGAAAATTAACAATTTATTCTGGTTTATAACAACTTAATAATGACGTAAAAAGATAGACTACTAAAACACTAACGAACAACTTGTGGATTACACTTCTTGTAATAAAGTTTGAGTATATTGTGGGAGAGTGTTAAAGTAATTCAAAATTAGTAAATTTTACTTACTCTATTTTGTTATCCAAGTATTACAATTTTTACTTGAAAATTATTTGGTTCTACTTCTATTTTTTATTGTGATTTTTAGCTTTTGTTTTTATTTTTTATTTATTATTTTTCAAATAAAAACAAAAGCATATTTTATTGTTAATATCAATATAATCATACTTTTATTATTGATAATAATTATCAAATAAAATTATTAATTACTTTTATTAAAATAAATAAGTAAATAATTTTATTTTAATCTTTTATACAATATTTATTAATAAAATTTTAATTTAATAAAAATTCATTCATAAATAATATTTTTAATATATATTTTAATAAATTAATGCTATTATTTGGAATTGATTATTTGATAAGAAAAAAATTAATTCAACCATCTTAAAATTTAAAATTTATGTATTTTAAGTTTAAAATTTTGTTAAATAATTACCAATTTCAAATTTTTTATGTTGCAAAAAATTAAATTAATTAAATAATTAAAGTATATTAGTTATATTTTATTAGTAATTAATACTAAATAATTAAATAATATATATTTAATTAATTATAAATTAGGTTATAATAAAAAACCCGGTCTTCATTATTTTGGTGTGTTATGAAAAAATAAGAAATCAAAACTAATAATTGAAACAAACAAATTATTTTACTGAATTTGAAAATAAAAATTAAAAATTAAAAATAACATTGGGACCTTAGTTAACGGTTTGTTTAAGTTAGTCCTAGTCTTAAGCCACAGAGATCTGTCAAGTGATTTTGGAACTGTTTATACATTTTAGACATATCGTTATCATTTACTGTGTATTTAAAAAAGGTCTTAAGTTTAATAAGTGTTTTTACTTTTTACGACTCAATAATTTTGCCGTTTCTTTTGTTATATAGACATTAGTTGATCCAGTTGCCGGGTGAATAAGTAGACGAAAATGGATCCTGCAAAACAAGTGGAGTGGACGTACTTTGGTGGGGTTCTGTAGCTATCGACGGAGTCTGGACAAAACTACAGTATATCCAATCCAACCAGCCACAACGGAACAAGGTTTGTTCGGTTTTAAGATACCGTCAATGTATTTCTGTCTTAGCTTCGAACGTCATGCATAAATTTCATAGTACGCCGATGCAAAAGGGAATGCTACATCTTTGGTATGCTCCATAGTTTCAAAATAGTTAATTAGAGACAATGGGAGAAGTATTATCCCGGTCCCTTTGTTTCTATCACCCCACATCGATAAGATTGATGAATAATATCCCCTAAAGCAAAGAATTGAGTGGTTCGTATTAAACGGAGAAGGATCTTAGTACTAGTTCTGTTGGCTAACATATCTACAAGCATTAAAAAAAAAAAAGAATAGTATTGGGGTAAAGAAACAGTTGTAGAGTCCAAGACTGATGTTATTTAATCGAGAATGACGAGTAACAAGCATTCTTTCAAGCATTTTTCCCATCCCATCCATCCAAAAGCATTTTGAAAAAAACAAAAGCAAAAGCAGCACCCACCCAACAACAGCCCATAACTAAATCTTCTCGAGAATATGAACAGCAAAAGGTTGAGGCGCACACAGATTTCTCCTTTGTTCCTTATAATTGCTTACGCTTCAGCAAATCTGGATTACGACAGTGACATGGCAAAAGTCAATTCAGTTCTCTAACGGTCAAAGATTTCCACTTATAAAATCAGTCAGAAAGGTATGCTGAACTATGAGATTACCCTAATTCAGACAGCTTGAGATGGGCTTCAGAATAATCTTTGAAGAAAGCATCCTCATCCTATAGAGACCAGGAGCGGTCACAGAGTCAGAACCATATAAGCAACAAACAACTTTAATACACCACAAAAAGAATGATCAGGAGTGCTCTGCAGCTTAAATCAACGAAGAAATTCACCGCAGCATATTTGTCAACAAATGGACGGAAAACAGGGTCAGAAAGAAGAGCCTTATCAGATGGCAGTTGCAAGAGGCCCTCCTTCTCTCCACTCAAGAGCTCCCTAACAAATTAAATATACAGAGTATTAGGATCCTAAATATTTTTCCCCAAGCAAGTCAAACGATTTATAAACACAAACATTAAAACATAAGTAATCAAGAAAGGGAAATATCTGGCTCACTTGAAGTAGGTGTTGTCAAAGTAGAGGGGATTAGCGGTCCAAGGACCCTCAAAACCAGAGCGTTCCTTGTGGCAGCGACCCTGAAGTAATCATACAAAAGCTCAAGTCTACCCAGTAAGAACGAACATTATTGGAAGCTTCGAAAAAGAAAATAACTAATAATGGTCAACATCTACGTCACCCACCAGGGTGTGGCCACCAGAGAGAGCAACAATATCCTTGTCACTTAAACCCATGTGACCAAACACCTCTCTCAAGTGGTCAGAACCTGCAACAGAAGGCAGCAGATTGGTGCTTAGGTTATTTGGACTAGAAACAATCTAATTTCAAATCGTCTGACTAAACAAAAGCACCAATGCAGCAAACTTAGTGACCTTTAGTAGCATCGGGAAGGCGACCTTCAGGAGGTGGCTCGGGCTTGTCCTGAGATAAGAATATTATTTCTTAGCATAATAGAACAAAATCTCACCAGTTCCGAAACAAAATCAAATAACATAGCAGAACCATCACAACATTCAAATTATTGGTAATTATATCTTATTTATTAACTCAAGTTCGCCTAAACCAAAATCACAAAACATTATGCAGAATCATCAATATGATCATGTATCTAGCTACGTCTTCACCGTCCACTATTACAAACCAAACACAAGGATGATGCTTAATTTTAATTAAAAGCCCTCGCCTACCTCCCTTCCTGGGTGGAATGGAATCTCGGGTCCACCAGTGACCTCCACGGCAACAATACCAGCGAGCTACAAACAGTGCAGGACGAAGCCATTAAATTATTGCATCGGTCAATCTAGAAATTAGATGATATTGACATGCACAAAAAGATTGTGAATAACGCAGTGAAGAAAATGAAACAGTACCTGATAGAAGTCGGCGTAAGAGAGAATAGGGAACTGCTCCTTGATGGGCTCGAGGAGTCTCACAGCAATATCAAGCCCATTGTTGGCTCCGTGAGCTAACTCTGCTGGGTGTCTTATGGTGCCGAACGGCCCTCCCGTCTTGGAATGCACATCGTAGGTCCCAGCTGAGTGCCATCTGAATATCGCCAATCCACGCAATTACTTCTAAAAGTAAACCGAAACAAACAAACGATGAGAGTGAGAGTGAGCGATGATCATACGCGAGGCGAAGCATGATGGGAGCACAGTTCTTCTCGGCGATCAGGCCTCTGAGCTTCTTCTTGGCCTTGTCAACGGCCTTCTTGTAATCTTGGCTCACTGTAGGGTAGTTCTTCGTCATTTTCGTTGCTTCGTTGTTCTGTTACAACACAACTCCATCTTAGATCTAATTAACAAATCCTTTTATCAAAGCAAAGTACTTCAGAACGAATCAAACAAGAAATATAACACCATTTCCTTTCCAGAACTGATCTAATAGAGAGTCTAAAAGAGAGTGCCGACATCGAACCTTTGGAAATGAAGAGTTATGCGTGGGACTGACACGAGTAGAGCACAAACTCTATCTCCGGTTGAGCAAAATATAAGGGGCTTGGAGGGTTAGAATGTTAGAAGTAAATCCTTTGTGGCCGTTGGATCGAGATCATCTCCAGGCTGCAAATATGAGATGTACGGTCAGGCCAATGGCTCCGGTGAAAAATCAAGATTATTAGGCCGAATGAGATGTAGAAGGTAACAAAATGGAATTTAGGAGAAAAAAAAGTGCCATGTGTACGCTTTTACCTTCCAGGGTAACCTAAACTAACCCTCTATATCTAGACATTTTCAAAAACGGCTTTGCTACGGTGCAGTCGAGTTTACTCTTTTTCATGGCTTCGGATACCAGAGATTGAAGTGCGTGGCTGTAACTGTATTCTTCTTCAATAACAGTCTGTCATTCTTTATGATTGGATGGCAATCAGAATTGTGCTATTGCTTTTAGGGTGATATTTTGGTGGTAAATTTGGGATTAGTTTCCAAACAGATTTCCCTCTCTCTTTATTTTTAGAGATATCTACATAACCTCTTTTAAAAATATATAATTTTATATTTTAATTTAGAAAATATTAAAAGTTTGCAATTTTTACGTATTTTAATAAAAATGTGAAGTTAAATTACATATAATTACCATCGACTAAAATTTTCTAACAATAAGGATTCCATGCTAATATAAGGGTGAATACTGAATATAATGAAGTTTTATTTTGAATTATTGCATGTTTCCTTCCTAGACAATTCATGAAGAGTCTTACCAAAAGTATTCATTTATGTTTAGTGTAAAAGAAGGAAGGATGCAAGAGAAACAGATAAGGAACGGCTGCAGCGAATGGAAACCATAAAAGGATGCTTTTGTGATTTCATCTGTTTTCAAAATTGAGGTAATTTCCTGGAAAATATCAATTCCTTCATCTCAGGTGTGAATGCTTTTGGTTCCCGAAGATTCCATGCCAAGCTTTGATAAAGTCACAACAAAAATTCAGGCATTTTCTTTCCCCGGCTCAATTTGATTGGTCGGTGAAATGCACGTATCCTGTGACGGTTTGCTATCTTATCATTACCATTTCAATTACCAGAAAATTCGGGGGCTGCGGAGGTACAATGACCAATGAAGGCATGCCGCGTAGATAGAACAGCCTTTTAAACAACGCCCGTAGGGCCTGTTTTCTTCCACTTGATTTCTACAACGATAATTAAAGAAAATCAACTATAAGTCGGGGCAGGTTGAGGCATATTTTATTATTTTTTTGAAAAATGAGGCATATTTTATTATTGGAAAAAGGATACGCTCTGTATTCTTAAAATAAAATGTAAAGATAGATTTTATTTGTTAGTCAACAGATTGCATTAATTATTAGTTGACAGTAAATTATATCAGCTGATTTAAGCAGTAAATAATATTAACTATTTATTAGGAATTTTTAGCAAAATTAACTGCTTAGTATCAACTGTTTATGTGTTAAATGACTTATGAGGATATAATTTTAAAAAATTATAAAGATATGAATATTATATTTTAGTATTTCATTGAATATTTTTATAAGAATTTAGATTTTTATTCCTAATAGTTAGTAATACAATTAAGTAAAAAAAAGTGAATTTACTAATACTAACACATATTTCTTATTTGGTAAGTAATTTATCTCAATTATATAATTTCTGAATTATTGCATACATCTAAAAAATATAAAATAATATACTCCAACATATATCTTTAAAATAATGAGCATTGAATGCTATGATATTTGTTAGTAAACTAATAGAAAATAAAAGGGACAGAGAGTATAAGAACTAAGAGATTGGACTGTAGTATAGAAAAAGAGGTGGAAAAGAACTGAGTGGGGACAATCGTCATTGTCAAAAAGCTAAAGGCAAAATGCTGGTATTTTGGACTTTTTTAAAAATCAACTGATTTGATTGAATAAACTAACCCACCGGTTAATAACCAAACAAATATTATGTCAAACAACCAATACCTTCCAAAACACTAAAATATGGCTAAAAAGCCATAAACCAAACAGGGCTATCAGGGCTATAATATGATTATAGCCCTGTTTTGTAAAAATCGATTGCACAAAACCTAACTACCGCAGAGAATTAGAGAGTTTTGTATACCAACACCTGGATGCCCATTATAGACCATAAAATGGCTTTTGGTAGCCTACAAACACGATTATCAGTTGGGTTTTGAAACCCGTTAGGCACATGAAGAAAAACGTTGTTAACTTCTAATTGATAAAGATCCCATTTGCATACTGCAATAACACTCAAAGAAAGCAGAGAGTAAATATTTTAGTTACATGAGCAAATGTGTCATTATGGTCAAACCCTTCTACCTGTGTGAATCCTTTTGCAACTAAACCCACTTTAAAGCGCTTAATGGTGCTATCAGATTTGTATTTGAACTTATAAATTCATTTAGAATTAATGGCCCTTTTCTCAGGAGGCAATGGTTTCAAAGTCCATGTTTTGTGATCTTATAGAGCTTTGATTTCTTGTTCTACCGTCGACGATCCTGGACAACTTGATGGTATGTGGTAGGTTCATTAAGGGAGGTAATAGAGGCTAGGAAAGCTTTGTGAGTGGGATTAAAATTAGAATAAGATAAGGAACAAGAAAAAGAATGAAGAATACTTAAGTGCACCAATGACAGGAAACCAGAAAATGGTATCAAAGAGGGAAATAACTCATAATCAAATCCAATTCATATAGAGGATAATCGTCAGTTATAAGCTGGGTGATACAAAATGTCAATGTTACTAGACAGTAAGTGGTGGACGCTACTAAAAGAGCAGTGGGCATTAGTATCTTTTTGAGTCTCAAGATGGAGAGCACTGGGCGCTGGCATCTAACAGTGCTTGGGATAGAAAGTGCCATGGATTGTTTGATAAGGTGCACCCACCAGCAAAATTAACTAATGGAATATTACCATGTGAAGCTGTGCTAGATGCTCTTAAGTAAATCCAAAGCATCCGTCCTCTTCTGAGTTCTCTTATTAGTCCTCTACAAGGAGCTTTCATCCTAGTGTGTACTGCTTCTAAACATATTATCCTCGCTAGGGAAGTGATTCACAATATTCGCAAATCAAAGAAACAGGAAGGATATGTCGCTATGAAGATTGATTTGGCAAAGGTTTATGATAGGGTGGATTGGATATTCCTCAGTCAAACCCTTAATGAGTTTGGCTTCCCTCCTTTAATCTTGTCTCTTATTATGTCATGCGCCACAAGCTCACACCTATCTATTCTTTGGAATGGCTCTCGGTTATCAGCCTTTGTTCCTAAAAGGGGACTTCGTCAAGGGTATCCTTTATCTCCATATTTATTTGTTCTCTGTATAGAGAAGCTCTCAATGCTTATACCCAGAAAAATGGAGTCCAAGTAATGGAAACCGATCAAAGTCTCAGGTAACAGCCCTCTTATTGCTCATTTGCTCTTTGCAGACGACATCCTTCTGTTCTCTCACACCTCCATGCAAAGCACGAGGATTGTCTCACGTACAATTCAGCAATTCTGTTTGTGCTCAGGAATGGTAATCAACGATACTAAGTCTACATTTTTTCTCTCCCCGTGTGTATTGCATAGAGTTAGGGAAAATCTGAAAAGGTAGCTAAATTTTACCTTTACTCTGGATTTAGGCTCCTATCTTAGGGTACCTCTGCATGGTACGCACAAGAAAATGGATTTTAAGCATATCCTTAACAAAGTTTAGTCTCGGTTACAAAGGTGGAAAACCAAGCTACTTAATTGGGTTAGCCGACATACCTTGGTCCAGTCAACTTTGTCCATTAAACCGATATATTCTATACAAACTTGCTGGGTTCCCACTGGAGTTTATGCTATTATTGATAAAGATTGTCGTGATTTCTTGTGACATTCTTCAGGAGAAGCAAAAGGCATTCACTTACTTAATTAGGAATCTGTTTGTAGTCCAAAGAGTGCTAGTGGTTTAGGACTTTGCATGGCTCTAGATAATAACATCGTCATGCTTGGTAAGTTTCTCTGGTCCTTAGTATCTCGAAAGGATAAGCCATAGGTCTCGATTTTTAAAGCTAAATATGTTCGTGATCAGCACATCTTCAGATGTCATTCATCGCCTACCACTGCTTCTCCTTGTCGGCGAGCTATTCAGAATTCGATTCTCTTTCTTCGTGGCTTCTCTTGGAGAGTCAACTCTGGTGAGCATATTTCTCTATGGTTTGATCGTAGGGGACTATGCTTTACGCAATTTAATTTAGTCCATTTCTCACCGACATAAAGACTTGAAGGTTTGTGATCTAATTGTTCCAAATCAGCGATGGGACTTGAGGGTAGTCAACACCCATATTCCAGATGATATTAGGATGTAAATCTGTGCTACCCCGGTTTCTCCTTCTGTTGTTTTCCCCGATTGCTTAATATGGGAGAAAGCACCTCGGGATCATACTTTGTCAAATCAGGATATGTGTTCATCACTTGGTTCCTTACCCTATTGATCCTAAGAAGACATGGCTCAAGATTTGGAGGCTAAATTTATGACAAAAATTTTGTTTCTTTATTTGGAAAATTCAGTGGCATCGTCTTCCCACAAATCTTCTTAGATATGAGCATAGTATGACTGCTTCTCCTATGTGTGTTCGATGTGGAAAAGGTCAGGAATACATGGCTCATGCTCTCAGAGATTGCATTTGGGCATCTCAGGCTTGGAGACATATAATTCCAACTACCTTTGAATCTTTCTTTGCTGCTGACATTGATGAGTGGATTAATAACCATGTACTTGATGACAATCTTTCCTATGATGATGTTTTGGAATTTTTTATTGGCCTGTGGATTATTTGTTGCACTAGGAATCGGAAAGTGATTAATCAAGAAGTTGTACCTATTTGGAGAGAGTATAGTTGGCATAAAAAGCTCCTCAGTGAATGCAAGTTCGCTTTTAACCAGGAAGGTGATAATAACCGGATTAATACGCGATGGATCTCTTAGACTTCTCTGCCACAAAGTTATTTTAATGTCAACGTGGACGGTAGCTCTCGTGGAAATACTGGTCCTGCGAAATTTGGTGGCTTAGTTTGTGATGAAAATGGTTGTTGGGTGGTATTTTCAGGTTTTACAGGTATTGCTTCAAATTTGGTGGCTAAACTAAATGCTATTTACCATGGTTTGTTCTTGGTGTGGGATCGTAGTTATCAAAGAGTTATTTTTGAATCAGACTTTCTTAAGGCAATGAAGATCATTGCTCATTCTTGCCCGAATTTTCATCCACAGTGAGTGATCATCATGGCAATCAAGGAAGTGTTTGGACGCGATTGGAGCTGTTCTGTGCATCATGTTATACGCGAAGAAAATCAATGTGCAAATTTTCTTGTGAAATAAGGCTCGTCAAATATTGAGTGACTGCATATTTGGGATTATCCAACTCCAGGCCTATGCTTGCTACTCATGACTGATTTCCATTTTATTGCTTTTTTGTGAGGTTAGTCATCTCTTGCTCATATACTACACTACTAAAATAAAATTGTCAAGAGCTTGTAAGTTGCTTATGGGGTCCACTGCTTGTATCACTTGTACCGATATCAGATTCCATAGAAGTAAGGAAACTACAAACCGCCACTTTCTTGGCTCCATTGGTGCTAGTCGATCGCTCCCCAAATGAATGGTTAAGCCATGATCTATTGTCGCTTCCACAAGAATGTTAAGGCTGCTAATTGCTCTTTCAATTTAGTGGGTAACCAACGATCTCAAAACATTTGGTCTTGATGTGATCTGATTTTTCACAATGATGACAAGGCTCGCTTGATTTAGAGCCGAAACTTGGTGTTCTTGCCGGAACAATTCTTGGCATATTGTCCTATAAAAATTGAACTGTAAAAACGACACCTTCAATAAGTTTAGTCAATTTTTCTATTTGCCGTAAGGAGAACAATAGGGAGAACTATTGTTCTTCCTCCAAGGACAAGGAAAATTTTTTGCTAAGTGTAATAGGAGATAAGCACAGATCAATTCTCATAATTTCAGTTGTAACAATATCCCCTAATCTAGGAATTCCAGTAGGTTAGTTATTGTACTCTCATTATATACTCCTATAATTTGATTGTAACTGTGATTCATAGGATGATTGAGTGAATGCAAATACAACTTCTTTATGGTATCAGAGCTGTGTAGCTAACAACTTTTTCTTTCCCTTCTTCTTTGTCGAGCAATTTTTTTTCCTGCTCGAGAATCCACAAAACACACTAAGCATACAAACAACAACATATTGCTTGAAAACTCTTCTACTTCAGACATTGCAATAACCCAACAATGGCTCCTGACAACTCCGCTTCGTCAACAACAATTAAGGTATCACAAGCAGCCACTGTTATTGTCGTTAATCCTGGACTATCTTCTGATTCAAAGCTTTCGGGTTCTAATTATCCTTCTTGGAAAGCTCAAATGCTCAATCTCCTCGCTGGACATGATGTCGATGGTTATCTTGATGGATCCACTCCATGTCCAGAACCAGAATCAAATAACTTTAAGGTCTAGAGAAGACAGGACAAGCTTCTCCTCCATGCTCTTATGTCGGCAGTATCTCCCTCCATCATTACCCTTATTAGCGCTACAAAAACTTCCAAGGAAGTTAGGGATCTGCTGGCCAAAACCTATGCAGGGAGCTCGAGAGCAAGATTACTCTCACTAAAGCAACGGCTGCTCTCGGTGCAAAAAGGAGATGACTCGGTGGCTGACTATTTGAAAAAAATTCGCAAAATAGCGACTGAAATTGCTATTATTAGCCAACCAATTGATGATACGGACTTAGTATTACAAGCATTGAATGGATTACCTTTGGAATTCAAAGAAGTAAGTGCGGCGCTGCGTACACGTGATTCTGTGGTCAGTTTCGATGAGTTGTTTGAAAAACTCACAGACTTCGAAGAGTTCCTACAATGGCAGACAAAACTTTCCGAACAGCAGCACTCTCTGCCCAGCGCACTTACTGCAACCAGGGGCCGCCCAGGCCAATCCCGCGCCCAACTTCTGAATCGCAGTCGCCCACACAACCTGCGCTCAGCTCCAGACCCCTTGCTTTAGTGCAACTCTACAGCAGCACGCGACCAGCAGTGCCAGTACTGCGAGCGCCCAGGCCACACTGCCAAGACTTGCTGGCAACTTCATGGAAAACCAGCACGGTTCTGTAGACAACCCTCAGCTCACCACACCAGCAACGGCAGCAAAAACCGTAACTCCGAGCAATGGATACTTGATTCTGGAGCTACACATCATGTCACCAACCAGCTACAAAATCTCTCGATGCACACACCCTACAATGGTGAGGATTATTTACAAGTAGGAGACGGCTACTCCTTGCCGATTGACAATACCGGTGGTTTCTTTTTACCAACTCACTCTCGTCCATTACATTTTGATCGTGTGTTACATGTACCATCGATTAACAAAAACTTAATTTCTGCCAAGCGACT
>JANIIA010000191.1:13726254-13737424 GCA_027478495.1 Erythroxylum alaternifolium | reverse complement strand
TGTCTATCTCATTAATCGTATGCCTACTCCAAATCTCAACATGCAAACACCATACCAACTTCTCTTCTGTCAAAAACCGACATATGATCACCTTCGATCTTTTGGATGCCTATGTTTTCCTTGGCTTCGACCATACACCTCCCACAAACTACAACAACTTTCCACGCCCTGTATCTTCCTTGGGTACTCCAGATCACAATTTGCGTACCTGTGCCTTGATCCCAAAACCAACAAACTATACACCTCTCGACATGTCACTTTTGTCGAAGACCAATTCCCTTACTCATCTTTACTCCAATCTACGTCCACCAGTATCCAAGAGGAACTTCCTGAAAACAAGACCTCACATTCCATCCTCCCTGTGGCATGACTTCCGTCATCACCTCCGGTTGTGCCCGTAGCGACTTCATCAATAATTGCCCAGTCAGAAGAAACACAACTACCCACACCCATCAATAATACTCCCATCACCCCAACCAACCTTCACCCTATGATCACTCGAGCAAAAAACAACATCCACAAACCAAAGGCCTACACTACTACTAAACATCCACTACCACCTAGTGATGAACCTCGCACAATAACCCAAGCCATGTAGATACCCCACTGGCGACAATCTACGTGTGCAGAATATGATGCTCTCATGCACAATGGTACATGGTCTCTAGTTCCAGCTTCAGAAGCTCAAAATGTGGTTGGGTGTATGTGGCTTTCCGGACTAAACGTAACCCAGATGGATCCATTGCTCGCTATAAGTCTCGTCTTGTTGCAAAAGGCTACATTCAGTGCCCTGGTATTGATTATAAGGAGACATTCTCACCAGTTGTCAAGCATCAAACGATCAACGTAATTTTGTCGCTCGCTCTAGCACATTCTTGGAATCTACACCAGATGGATGTTAACAATGCCTTCCTTCAGGGTAGTCTGACAGAAACAATCTACATGCGACAACCGCCCGGTTTTATTAATCATGATTATCCTCGACATGTGTGCAAATTACACAATGCTATCTACAGGCTCAAGCAAGCTCCACGTGCCTAGTACCAAGAACTCTATCGTTTCTTGATCCAATATGGTTTTGTCAGCAGCACCAGTGACCCTTCATTATTGATTTTACATCGGGATTCTTTCATCATACATTTTTTGGTGTATGTTGATGACTTACTCATCATCGGAAACTCTCTAACTGAGCTGAATCAATTTATATCTGCCATCTCAAAAAGGTTTTCACTAAAGAACCTGGGCACTCCGACATACTTTCTTGGAATTGAAATCATTCCTCAAAATGGCGGATTTTTCCTATCCCAACAATGCTATATTCATGACTTACTGGAGACGTTTGGCATGGCTGACTATAACCCCTGTATGACTCCACTCTGCACTACCGCAACCCTTCGACTTGATGATGGATCTGCCACCATTGATGGGACAAAATATAGGAGTATTTTTGGTGCATTGCAGTATCTCACTCTCACACGTCCAGACATCAGTTTCTCTATTAACAAGCTATCTCAATTTATACACAAGCCAACAGAATTACATTTTCAACAACTCAAATGCACTCTTTGGTACCTGAAACATACTCATAATTATGGATTACACCTTCAGCGACCGTCTTTTTTTCGTCTTCAGGTGTTTGCAGATGCTGATTGGAGAGGGGATGCCGACACACGCACTTCCACTTCTGCCTATGTAATATATCTTGGTGGAAACCCTATTTCGTGGAGTTCCAAAAGACAACGCACAGTTGCTCGCTCATCCACAGAAGCTGAGTATCGTGCAATCGCTTTTGCCGCCTCTGAGGTTATGTGGCTCAAAAATCTACTACGAGAACTGCATGTATCTCTCCCTGAACCACCACGAATATTTAGTGACAACCTCGGAGCTAACTATGTTTGCTCGAATTCGGTTTTTCATTCCTGTATGAAACATCTAGCGCTGGACTATCACTTTATTCGGGAACAAGTCCAATCCAAACTATTATCCATCTCCCATGTATCTACTAATGACCAGATTGTTGATGCCCTAACAAAACCGCTGTCACGACACAAATTCGAACCACTATGAGACAAGATGAACATCACGAGTCGAGAGGTCATCTTGCGGGGGCGTAATAGGAGATAAACACAGATCAAATCTCATAATTTCAGTTGTAAAAATATCCCCTAATCTAGGAATTCCAGCAGGATAGTTATTGTACTCTCATTATATACTCCTGTAATTTGATTGTAACCGTGATTCATAAGATGATTGAGTGAATGCAAATACAACTTCTTTAGAGTGTTGGTGTAGGCTTCATGGACAGAACTTGAGATCTCAACCAGTCAAAACTTAAATCGAGTCTAAGCAAAAATTGAATTATTTTCTCCCATTCGTGGCGTGATGAGTATCTTTGGGAACAGTACATGTGCATGCTGGTAATGGATCACAAACCTGCATTTCTTGCCATAAAGTTTTAAAGGTAGTGAAACAGTCATTTTCATCTTGTACAAGTGTTAGAAAGGCCTAACATTAGACAATGCCTTTCTAATCTTGTAAAGACAAGGTGCACTTGTCTGACCATATCGCTCACAAAGCGCCTTCCAAAGCTCACGTGTTGCTTCAGAATACATCACGTTTTCTTGTATTGCAGGGACCAGAGAACTGCGGATCTATGCCTTGTCCATGACGTCTTTTTTCTTCCATCGTAAAAAATCTGGTGAGGTTGTAGTTGACATAGGTAGACTCTCATCAACGAATCCACCTTTTGTTTTTGGCATAAAGGGTTAGCAATCCTGGATGATCTGAGGTGTGTATCGAGAATTCTCATTAGAGTTCACAAGAGTACAACGAAAATCGGCTAAATGCCGAATTTTTGGGCTGAACGTTTTTCGATGTGATCAATTTAGAATCAAGCATTTTAACCTACTTAATTAAATTTCAAATCTGCTCAATATTAAGTTGTTTTAAACAAAAATCTGTCAGTATCATACAAGAGCCCTAAGTTGAATCGAAGTTTATTAGCTGGGGAAAGAGAAAAGCGAGTCTAAAAAGAACACAGCAGAAGGTAAAGAATTTACAGTGGATGGTATTGTAAAGACGGGGAAAAAGTTGGAGAAGCACGGAAACTTGACCTAAATAATCTGTATTTATACGGTGAAAATCACAATGGGGAGGAACTATCTACCAATAGCTGAATCATTCCGGATGATCAGTGGCGTCTCAGCTACAGCTGTTCTTCTGCACATTACTCACTCAGTTACTGAGTTTCTATAGCTGCTGTTTCATTCTTGACTTGTTGGTTCAGCTAACTCTTCCATTTATGCTACTACAATGGCTGCTAGGCTATGTTGAAGCTCAGTAATACCATAATTAGCCTATTCTTGTTTGATGAGCGTTTTATCATCAGACCGATCTAAACTATTGAGTTCCTGGTCATGCAGCTTGTTAAAAGACATGCAGCTGAGATTTTCACATCTGTCGTCTGTTTGGATGATAATCACTCGCTTGATAGGACTGGGAGGAAGGAAAAGCGTGTGACTGCTCTTGAACCAAGAGCTAACGATTTTGATCTCATGTATGAACAAGTTAAGGCTCTTAAGGATGGAACTGCTGTTGAGAAGCCTATTTACAATCATGTTTCTGGTCTTTTGGATCCTTCTGAGCTCATCAAGCCTCCTAAGATACTTTTCATTGAAGGTCTGCATCCAATTTAGGTGCAACATTTCATCTCTTTCTCTAGTCTCTACCATAGACGTGCTTGTGAAACCTTGAAATTATCTCTGCATGTTTTCCTTTTCGTCTTGTTGTTTTAAACTTTTCCCTTTCCTATTAAAGAAACAACACTTTTCTCTTGTTTCAGTAAAAAATAATTTAATAAAAGATTCCACAAACTTGATATTTTTCGTTTCTGCCGATAAAAGGATGTTACCTCTGCAACAACAAATCCTACTTCCGTTTCTTTGCTGAAGCTGTTTTAGACATTGAGATTCTCAAATCTTTGTTAAGGGTTGATACTGACTGTTTCATGTACTAAATGCTTGTTTACCCACGTATGTACATGGGTCATGGGAAATATAAGAAGAGCTGCTTGATAGTTTGTAAAGTGGAAACGAAACAAGCAAAACGCTTATAGTAGACATTATTAAAGGAAGCTCTTGAACTCAGTTGCAAGTTTGAGTCTGTAGAGGCCTTTGGTCCCTAAGAAAAATACTTACATTAATGAATCGCCGCTTCATTTCTATAGTAATATGTTATGAATCCACTAATTCCACTGAGCAAAACATGTAGGTTTGATGAGCGTTTAAGAAAACTGTTGGACTTCAGCATTTACTTGGACATCAGCAATGAAGTTAAGTTTGCCTGGAAGATTCAGGTTTACCCCTCTCGCAGATTTGATGCCAGTCGTTCATAGTGATATACTTTAGCTTTTGTTAACTAACCATCTCAACGAATAAATGCAGCGAGATATGGCAGAGCGAGGACACAGTCTTGAAAGCATTAAAGCTAGCATTGAAGCTCGCAAACCAGCTTTTGATGCTGATATTGGTATTATTCTAATAATCGCCTCTTCTTAAACACCGAAGTGGATTGATATTAATAGCATTGTTTCTTCTAGATCAAGGCATCCTAATTTACTTCATATGGATTCTTGTATTGTTTATGAAAATGGTATGCGACATAGTTATGCTTCTTCATATATGACCTGGTTACAGATCCACCAAAGCAATATGCTGATGTTGTTATAGAATTTCTGCCAACCCAGCTCATTCCAGATGACAATGAGGGGAAGATCCTGAGAGTTAAGTTGATAATGAAAGAAGGGGTTCAGTTCTTTAGCCCTGTTTATCTGTTTGATGAAGGCTCTACCATCTTACGGATACCATGTGGAAGGAAGCTTACCTGCTCATACCCAGACATCAAGTTCTACTACAGACCCGATACTTACTATCCCGATATTTACTATGGGCATGAGGTATCTGCTTTAAAAATTCTGAACATGAATCTTTATTGATCTGCATTACAATCCATGTGAAAATTGTTTCGAATTAATGAAGAACAGAGGTGAAATTTCAGTTAAGAATTTTTATAAAAGAATGGATCTTCACCACCAAATTTCGATTCTTCTTATGCTGCTGCTACAACTTTTCTTGCAACAATCTACTCATTAACATCCTTTGAGTCCTTTTCTGACAGTTACAAATTGTTTGTTGGAAAAAGAAATGATCTAAGCACAAGTCTTTAACTTGGCGTGCATGATTGTGGATGCACCTGTACGCAAAATTGCCTCATGAGTGTTTTTATCTGCTTAAAGCAAGAAAGAATAACAATCGTCAAAGTGTTTATACTGATTTTTCTAAGTTAAAACTGTCATCATCACAAGTACATCAGAAAAGTAAAATAAAAGAACATGAATTATTATAATTAACATTCCCAATGCATCAACAACACAATTAGTTGAGGCTAGAAAGAGTTGTAATCAAAAGATGTTAATGCATTCATCATGAATTAAAGATCATTAGCTCCTCAAAAGTAATACAGAGAAAGCTAGCAAACAAACGGGAAAAGTAATACAGAGAAAGCTAGCGAACAAACGGGACGCTTACAAGACAGTAAACACCCTTCATGTTAATAGGAATCTGCATCCATAGTTCATACTAGGAAATGGTTCCAGACATTTGGTAAGCACTAGAAACACTATATGTACAAACTAGATAAGAGACATACCTACAACACACTAATAACCACATTTCACTAGATGACGGGAGTTATACTGGAAATTTATATACCATCTCTCCACATCTTTTACTTGATTGTCACAAACTTGTTCGTGCCATGTCTAACCCAGTGTTATTTCAAGTCAACTGACTGGGAAAGATTATAATCTTCAGCTGCCAATTTCAATAGAAGTTTCGAATATGCCCCATTGCTTATTGTCCTCCCAGCCATACGAGCTCCAAGCTTTGTAGAGCTCGTGGGAAGAGGATATTCTGAAATGCTAATAGTGCAGCATGAGGATTGCCATCCACCAACACCCTACTTACAGCAATTTCGAGCCAAACCCGTCCAAGAACAATATGGAGTAGGCACGGTTGAAATATAAGTGAGAATTTGTTCCACGTCGAAAGAATATATGACTTTGAGCATGCATGTAAGCCTAATGAGTTACTTCTCTTAATACCAATTAGTTTTAGGATGGAATCTTATTTGAGCTTGTATGTACTCAGTTTATTTAGGCCTAATTTAAAGTATAAAATTTAACATGGTATCAGAGCAGGTTGCTTTTGAGTTATTGTTACCATTTCGTCAAGATAGACTATGGCACGTGTTAGGCCGTAAATTAACCCACGCGTGAGAGGAGCGTGTTGAAATATAAGTTGGATTTTATCCCACGTCGAAAAAATATATGACCTTGAGTATGCATATAAGTCTAATGAGTTACTTATCTTAATATCAATTGATTTTAGAATGAAACCTCATTTGAATTTGTATGTGCTCACTTTTTATTAAGACTCAATCATGTAAATTTTAAAGGGCACCACCCAGAGAAATTAAAATTTGTTTGGTCAATATCGATATTTAGATTTTTTTTTTCTCCCGTTTTGCTTCAGGAATGATTGGTCCCTTTGGTTTTTTGGAAGAATGCATTTTTGGTTGCTTAGGTCTCAGGATTGACAGGAACTTTATTAGAAGGCTTCAAAGAGGACTTCTGTTTCTTTGCCTTTGGAGGTACAGTCACTGAGATGTTATTATTTGGTGGCTCAGTCGTTGCAATAACAGATCAAAGAGGTTGGACAGAAAGACTTGGCTGTGAGTTATATTGAGTTGCTGAAGGTGGCCGTAGTTGGTTTTTTGGAGCAAACAAGAAGCTTCCTGGATTGAACCAGGTAAAGTGGGGTATAGATGCCCCTGAACTAGCTTCTAGTGGCAGGTGGATTCTATTGGAATATGTCTCCACCTTCAAATGACGAGACCATGCGGAGGGCTAGTGCCACAGTAATAAATTAATCAAATCCAAAACCGTTTGCCCAAAATTGGGAATTTAGCCACGAAATCTGTTGCTCTTGCTACTTCTCTTGCCGTGAGTTAGGAACGAACAGAGCAATGAGACTTTTATACCATGTAAAATTTTATATTGAGAAATTCCAAAATGAGAAGCTACATATAATCAGTGGACATAATTCAAAATGAAAGATAATAGTCCAAAAAATCACTTTTAGCTACGTTTTTTTTTGCTACAATTTTAAATTTATAGGTTAAAGTAATTCTTTGGCTGCAAAATTTTGAAATCATAGCTAAAAGTTACTTTTTGACTATAAAATTTAAAAATCATAACTTATTGAAACAATATCTTAAAAATTATCTTCGCAGATTTTTTTAAGACTATTAGCTATTTTGGTTTCACTACAATTTTATTTTCATAGCTAACAATTTTTAACTACGATTTTTATTGTGAATAAATTTTTATAGCAACAAAATGATTTTTGTAGCTAAAACTTAAATCTATTTCAGCTATTAGCAACGTTTTCTAATATTTGTAGAGAAAAAGAATGTTTTCGTAATTAAAAGCAAAGTTCTAATTATCAGCTGCGTTTTGTAGTTTTCATATATAAAAACTAAGAACACGGCATTTTCTCCATTTAAATGATATCATTTTCTGATACTTATAAGCCAAAAGACAGATCTCTACTGTCTTCGTGTTCTTCTTCTGTTTTCTGCTTTTGCTATTGTGCGTGTTCCTCCTCTTATTGCTGTGGCTACTTGCTACTGTGTGCCCGGGGTGCGTGTTCCTCA
Organism: Erythroxylum alaternifolium; assembly: GCA_027478495.1. Classification (NCBI taxonomy): domain Eukaryota; kingdom Viridiplantae; phylum Streptophyta; class Magnoliopsida; order Malpighiales; family Erythroxylaceae; genus Erythroxylum; species Erythroxylum alaternifolium. Next base: position 13,729,651 of record JANIIA010000191.1, on the reverse strand, counting down.
TCTTTTATCTTTTTCATATAAATCAGCTTCTCCTCTATTTTCTTTATCTTCGTTGTTGAATTGGGTTTCGCGAATAGGGTTAAGTGAGTGTCCTCAATCTCCATTTGGGGTCTGATTGCATTGTCTTCTCTTGCTATTAATCCTGTTGTTGAGGCTTATATTGAAGTCCTTATGGTTTACACCATCAAATGTATGTTGAAGACAGTAAAGCTCGAATCTTTGATTTCCCTTCCAATATGTATCTTTTCACTTAGGCTTTTCTTTCTCAATTTTCTACAATGATCTACTTCTTTAAGAGCTTTAAACATGATAAACAACACTTGGTTAATTCTATGCTACGTAATTTTTCGAATAAATAAACTACCCTTTTCTTCTATAAAATGTGGGACTGAAAGAAATAAAATCAATCGATACATGCCTATGGTTATACGAGTTAAAGCATGATTTGCGGCCTCCTTTGTTGGACAGTGATGATCCAGAATCAGATTCCTCTCCTACGTAGCTTATTTGTTGTTTTACATGTTACATAGAGCAGTGTTTAGTTAGTTGGGGTCATTTTGTATTTAATTAGAGGTTGAGGGTGTTAGTTGGTAAATAATTTGTACAGTTCATTAGTTTCATTACTTAAGTCGTGTATATATACCAACGTTACTGTACAATTTACTGATCTGGTTTTTCCCCTTGAAAGAAACGGTTTTCCCGAAATCCCTAAATCTCCATAGCTATTTTCTCTCTACCTTCTCTTCAGTTACAGAATTCTCTCAATTCATTCTGTGGATACCATTAGAAGCAAGACATTTGTGCAGATATAGTGGTTGAAATGGATTAGTTTTGGGAACGATTCGAGGGATATGACAAAATAAAGATCAAGCTTCAGAATAAAGTAAAAATTAAGTTTCTGGTTTATTATGATTTGTGTTGATCATTTTGAAAAATTAAATAAATCTTATTTTTTGAGAAATTAAAAATTCATAAAAACTGTTGTGATTATTTTGTTGCGGTCGAGATCGAATCCCAACCCGATTTCCTAATAGACAGGACGTTTGGCTCCATCCTATTGAATGCTTTCTACATCTTATTGAAATAGTTTCCCTTTTCTTGTACTTTTGCTGGATTTCTTGTATTTTATATTTACCATGTCATTGGACTAAGTAGCTGTCCTTCAGAAATACCAAGTGACTGGCATTTGAACAACGAAAATTAAGATTGGCATTGCAATATAATATCGTATAGGTGAAAGCAAAGCAGCTCATTTAATTCATGCACATGCTTAATTAATGCCTATAGGAAAGAAGGTTCGGTCTTTATTGTCTCTGACTTTCTTGCGCACAACCATATTAACGCCTTGCGTAACAACTAACTAATAGCTATCTATCTTCTCCGTATCTTCCCTTCACCTTCGGCATGAATACACAACCACTCTCTCTTCCCACCCCTCTAAATGGACCCCGACAAACACAAGGCGTTACCATTTACCAATTACCAGACGGATTCATATTGCGTAAAAGCTCAATAAAACAAGAAAACCTTTTTTTTAAACTTATGAACATGTTCTTTACGTGTTAGAAACCATCATATTTTGCATTTACAGGTTTATAGCTTTGGTCTTCCCCTCTTATTTGGGAGCACAACGTTGTTGTTGGGACCTTTTATATTACAAATATATATTTATGTATACATAATTCTCGTCCCTTTGAATTTTAACAGAATAAGATAATATAACTAGAGAATTATTATCAGAACACCCTGATGATTTATGAATTGGTTTCCGCTTACAATCTAGGCATCAACATTTGCCCGTCATACCATATCCACGTAAAATAAAAAGTCATAATAATACTTGTAATAAGCCTACACCCATTAAATTTTCTGCTCCGTCTAACATTGGAATGTTAGAAAAGAAACTCATAATGGTTAACTACAAGAAAATCATGGAATAGTGACGAAAATTTTCTGACGGACAGAAAACCAACACTATTTACCGACGGAAAATTACTGTCCAACGGTAAATAAACTATACTGTTTATATATAGCGACGGAACTATATTTTCGTCAGCAAAACTGGAGGAAAAGAATTTCAAGCAAAATCTCCGACGACATATAGTGACGACATAACCTACAGCGTCGGAATAAATTGCGGGAACGATTCCCGCAATTTAATTGCTTCGGATAGATACCGACGGACATTCTTCCAACGGTATGTTTGGACTAGTGAACAATATTCACAGACGGAATGTTGTCCGTCGGTAAAGTTGATTATATTTTTACCGACGGGTTAGCCACAAGTGTCGGCAATAATTACGGGAATGAATCCCGCAATTAAGTAGTTTCGGACAGTTACCGATGGAATAAATACTGTCGGTAAAAGTGGTTCTGCTTCTGTTATATACCGATATAATTTGTTCCGTCGTAAAATTGAAGTTTCCGTCGCAAAATATAGCGGACCAAACCAGACCAAATGGTTAACTTTTATTAATTTTACCGACGGAAGGTGGGTTTCCGTCGCAAAAAGAAGCGATTATACAGTCGATGAACTAATTTGGAAACTTAAATACCGACGGAATATAAATTTTGTCGGTAACTGTCGACTATTTGCTAAACCAAACATCGTCGTTTGGTTGAAGACAAGGAGGTAAAACCTGAATCATGGACGGAATCTGTATTCCGTCGGTGATTCATCGGTTTTAACACAAACACATGGCGTGCGTTTCATCAATTGTATCGACGGACTGAGTTTTTCCGTCGCAAAAAGAGCGGTAATCTCAGGCGGTTAAGTAATTTAGAAATTCGAATACCGACGGAATTTATATTCCGTTGGTAAATCTCGGCAATTTGCGTCATCGTTTTGTCAATGACGACGAGGTAAACCCTAAATTACCGACAGAATATATACTCCGTCGGTAATTCAACGCCTTTAACTCGCGCTATCCCTGCCCACATTTCTTCTTTTCTCCTCGCGATCGCCCTCTGTTTTTTGACACCCTCTCTTGCGTTTTCCAGTAGTTTTTTTGACCGTTTTCTTACTCATCGTGCGTCATTTGAGGTAAGCTCTCTAATGGGTGTGTTATTTCTCCAAAAAAAACATGTTTTTAGTGTTAACTGTGAGTGTTTGGTGATGAAATCTTGCTTGATTATTGTTATTGTTTGTGGTTTTTTTGTGTAATTATTAGTTTATTTTTTGTTTATATATGTTATTGTTGGTAAATAATGAAAAAATGCACTTGATTTGTGGTTAGATTGAAAATATACATATTGCCTATGAGGTGTTCGATAAAATGCCTTTTATGATGTTTGAAATGTTTTTTTGTAATTGTTGTGTAAATTTGAGAATTTGAATGCTTAATTTCGATAAAATGCTTAATTTGAAGTTTGAATTTATCGAATTTAACATTTAAGT